>PTEX01000317.1:343955-403021 GCA_003342815.1 Eudromia elegans
GAAAAAGAAAAAGAAAAAGAAAAAGAAAAAGAAAAAGAAAAAGAAAAAGAAAAAGAAAAAGAAAAAGAAAAAGAAAAAGAAAAAGAAAAAGAAAAGGAAAAAGAAAAAGAAAAAGACAAAACAGAGAAGAAATGGAAAGTCTCCCTGGAGAGTCTCAGCAGATGCCCAAAACACTTCTGCAGGGTCACTTAATTCTCTGGATCCTACCCAAGTTCTGCTGAAGTTAACTGAAAAAACTCCCATTGACTTGAAGGGGTTTTGGATCTGGCTCAAAGCACTCTTTGCCGCAGCAGATTGCAAGAAGGAACCCCACTGTGCAATTCCAGCCATCTGTCTATGGGTAAGGCTTGATGATACAATTGTGTTTGCTTGAAACATGAAGTAAGGTATTCCAATTAGGCAGTGGTTCAGACTGAAAGAGATCTCTGAGTAGCAGATCTGTGCCTCTCACCTATGACCTCTGTTATCTAAGATCTACTCTGAGCTGATGATCTTCAAATTAGCTTTATATGCACAGCAATATCACAAGTTGGTTATCTCTGCTCYACTTATGTAAAAACATAACCTAATGCTAGGTTAAATTCACATTGAGATTCCTGCAACACAGCTGCCTGGATGCAGTGCTGTTTGCATAAGATAAGACAAAATGTCCCTGTTTAAAACTCAGATCTGAGCTTAGTTATACCATTGTCATTATCAATCTTTTACTGTATCAACCATGGGATTAGAGAAGCGAATTGTTTCAGAAACAAAGCAGAGAATGACTCTGAGTGCAGTCTATAAGGATACTCATAATTAGCACACACAGCTGTATGTTGCCCTTTTCATCTAAAATGGTAAAGAAGAGGAATGATGTGTGTAGATAGCATATTTAAGGGATGCTTGTCTTTAGCAGTATTGCAGCATAGCAGCGAATCAAATGTGATTTGATGTAAAGCACAGCAAGAGACAGTGCAAATTGCCCCAGCTGATTAGGAAAAAGAAAAGCAGTTAGCATCCCAGAACATGATGCATTTAACAAAATTGCTTGATGGTGGGAATTTGGAGGAGAGGAACTGAGCAGCCTTATCGTGTACCAGGCCTGAGCAATGTCCTGTGCCAGCTTTAATCACCAATTACTGTAATGCAGGGGCAAACCAGCAACAACTTAATTATTGTTTGGAGCATACATCCCTAGGCAGCTCCTCTAGGCTTTGTTACATAGCTGAGCAGATCAGTCAGYGTGCAGGGTACTATGCCTAAGGTTCTTTCTTGGGGCCTCAAGCAATCCTTGTGCCTGTGCTGGAGGCATCTCAAAGGCTTTCTCTGTCAGATTCTGTGCAGATGAAGGAGAGACATTCCCTAATCAGGGAGTCCACAACACACACATAAAATGACAGGTAGTGATGTACTCCACGAGGCACATAAAATGACAGACTGACGTACTTCMTAGGCTGAGGGCAGCTACAAAACTGCCTTTGCAGGTGCTTCTGATTAGAGAAGTCACACAGTTGCCCAGAAAAGTGAGTCTTAGAGCAGCCTAAGTTGAGTGCCAGTTTGAAGATCAGAGGAGGTACTTGCGATGGAGTTTCACCCCAGACCACAGAAGCTTCTGAGACTCCTCTGATTGTTTTCAGTGGTGCTGGATCAAGCCTTGATGTCTTCTGTAAGAAGCATCTGCCATCAGGCGGCAGATTATCCTGCTAATCTCTAGTCTGTGCAGGGCTGGACTGTGCAYTTAGTGATCAATTCTCAATATGGACAATATAGGTTTTTCATTGCTYGTGTTTTGTTTTCTCATATTCACCAGAAAATTATTAAAACACATAGTTTTGACAAAACTTCATAAAACATGTGCATAAGTAAAAGAAGCTTCTTTGCAGGGGAGAGCCTTTAGCTCAGCTCTGGAAATCGGTTGTGATCATGAAGCCAGCATTATTATACTTGTTGTTTTGTACTGCTTTGCTTTCCAATAGAGTGATGTTCCTAGATGCATATAGCAGATGGAGGCATGTGCATCCCGAAAACTCGTGGCATTCTTTGTATGTGATATATAGGGGATTGTTTTGTAGAGATCTTTCATGAACTGCAGAAGACTGAGAGTTAACAGATAAGAAGTATAGGTTATTAAAATTCCCTTAACCATAATGGGTTGGAGGAGCTTGGCCATTGTAGTAAAATGCCCATTTGAGAGACAAACAGATGGGAAGTTTTGAGAAGGTAGGAGAGAAAAGGAGATGACAGAAGCTGCAGTTACATACACAAGATCTGCTCTGAAATAACAGCTATGCATGGAAATGATTTGCAGGATATTGCCCATATGTTTCCGAAACCTGAGTCCTCACTGCAGTGCYGTTGATTACATCAACAAATACTGTCACATCTTTTGCAGTGCTGTAGCTGAGAGGGGTTTTTGTGCAAACCGTGATGCTGGGCAGACAGTCGTTATTACTTGTGTCATGAAAAGTTGATGTCCTTTTGCAAAGCTGTGCAGATGCACCTGGCCCCCAACATCTCATGCATAGCTCTGTATGAGCAGGCTGTAGAAACAGGGTCCCCATGTATTTGCAGTTGGATGGGTCATAGATGTCAACAGCTGGCTGAGGTTTCCTGAGAGCAATGCAGCATGTCCTCTCAYTCCTGTTACTGGCAGAAGAAACGGCAAGCCTAAGTCTTCAGGACACTGCCAGTTTGTCTCGGTTGGGCTGTTCTGGCCTGCTTAAAAAGGATGTAGAATGTCTTCTTCATTCCCCTTCCTCCACCTTTAGAAAAACACATTAAAGTAGCTTTGAAGTAAACATGTTTTTTCACATGGGGGAAAAAATGAGGATGCAACAGACCTATCTTCCACTCCCTGCTCTGTTGAAAAATGTGGAAMTGTCTTCATTCCTCTGTGTCTCATCTGTAAAATGGAGTGGGAATAATGTTATTGACTTCACTACTCTGTGCAACTAGATGATAAACTAGCAAATTAAATACACTCCAGTTCAAAAAAGAATTGGTGCACATGGGAAAAAGAGCAGTTCTAACTCTGCASAGCCAGGAGTGGGTTGCAGCCTACCCGTTACCCTTTCAAGAGGAAGATGTCAGGATTAAAACACATAGTTCTGCAACAACATTGGCTGAGTGATAAACAGTCATCATAAAAGCAGGTCTAGTATTAGGAATGATTACAAAGGTATAGACAAGAGGATAGAGGTCATCATTATATCAGTGTATAAATCCATTGCTCCTTCATCTTGAACCTTGTGTATTTCCTTGCCATTAAAAATATTACTGCGAAACTGGAGAAGATCCAAAGGAGGTACCAAGGACAATCAAAATACAGAAAAGATTTAGCACAGGGAATGATCAAGTAGCTTAGGACTTGCCAGACTTGAAAAGCAATGGCTGCAGGGCTGCAAAGGTCTCTGAAGGCCAGTGAAATGAGGAGCTCAAGGTAGAGAAGATGGTAGAGAACAGCTATTCTGTGTGTCTTCCAGTGCTACAATTACTATTCAACAGCAAAGAAACCAACATGTGTAGGACATAGTTCTTCACAAACTCTATGTTTAGAGATTGCAAGGCTTAATGCAGAATGATCCAGCTGATGAAAGTTCACAGCCATTAAAAAAAAAAAGGAAACAAATAGAAAGAAATGAAAACACTCTATTAGAACAGTAATATCTCTGCATTTGAGGTCTCCTGAGGTTCATGTGCTTGTGCAGGGAGGGAGTTTTATGAAACTCTGTAGCTTTKAGCTTAATTTCTTTTGAACCCTATCCTTACTCCATTCTGTAAGAGAGCTAACTCTTGTTCCTTGTCTGTCTTACGGAGAGACACCAAAGTGACCGCTTTCCTCTTTCTTTCCTCTGAGCATCTCTCTGTGAAGACTATCCCACAGACAGTGACTGTACTTGCAGCCGGACACCAACTTTGTTATATCAGGCTCTTGGTGCCTTGTACATACCACTTAAGTGTGAGATTGATCTTTTTTAAAGGAGTGTTTTTTCCTATGGTCCCGAGGTCTTTGAAAGGAGAGAAGGGAAGAAAAATGCGAGGCACTTACTACTTACAGTGTGAGTCAGTAGAAAGTAGAAAGGCAGGAAAGGAAGATAAAATAGAGATTCCTCAAAAAGAGAGAGAGAGAGGAGGAGATAGTGGAGGTCTTCCAGCGAGGCCAGAATAGCTTGATCTTACTAAAATCTGAAAAGCCAGACTATAAAGCACCAAAGGCCCAAASACCTCTTATGGGCAAGACTATCCAAACATCACTGTCTCATGTGATTTTTTTTTTTTTTAAAGTGTAGTCTGATTAAGAAAGCCCTGTGTTTAGACTCRGAAGAATTGATTTATATGCTGGTTCTGCTGCTGAGAGCTAGGACAATCGGTTCCTCCGGAATGTCTCAGCTTCTTCTATCTTAAACAGAAAATAAAATGCAGATGGTTTTAGAATGTCTTTGAGGTCTTTGGGAGAAGTGCAAGMTACCATTGAGCTAGTCCTCTTCATGACTGATTGCTTCTATTGTTGTAGGTCCTAGCTGGAGTGCATCTGCGGGTCTGGCAGGACCTGCTGAAGGTATCTCATACCACTCTCTGCCCATTATTTTTCCCCTTTAAGCATTCAAAAAGTCTGTATTGTGTAACTGACTTAGGAGAACTAACTCCTTGCCTGCAGTGCAGGCTCAGAGTGATTGTGATAGGCAGATGGAATCCTCCCTGTAGCCCCCCTGGGTGTTTTCTCAATAAAAAAAAAAAATTGGAAGACTGTCTTGCTCTCATCTGAAACTCCCAGTGAAACCAGATGCTAAAGGAAAGTTGAAGTTCAGTGTTGAGAGCAGAAAACTGGATTCAAACTGTTCTTCTGAAGAGATCAGGGTCAGGTTAATGTTCAGGCCAAGGAGAAGAAGGATGAGTTGCCCTTGTTGACGGGGATACATGCTACTTGTTAAGTCCAACATGCTCAGGGAATTATTATTGTATCTGTGGTATGAATTTTATCTCTAGGCTCCAAAAACTGGCCTATCTGTGTTCTTAACATGTTTTCATACAATTATTCTTGTATCTCCGTGTGCTGTAGTTCCTATTATTTGGAGGGGAGCCACGACAGAGAAGCTAAGCAGCTTAGTAKTATTCTGTGCAACGTGCAGCTTTTAAATGTATCCCTCTGAATCCACATACATGCAAACACCCACCAAGCTGGCTCTATCCTCTCCTGCAAGAGAAAGAAATCCCTGCTGTGAARCAATGAGAAGCAATGCTCACAAAGAGTAAATGCAGGGTGATATGGGAACCTGGTCATTGCTCCTCATTAGTGCAGCAACACGTGCAGCACATCACAGCGCACAGAAGAGCCCATGACGGCTAGCGCCCTTCCACACTCCCATACAGGCAAGCTGTGAGCACACAAAAGTGAGAGATTTGCTTTTATTCTCCTAATATTGTTTTCAGCAGGTTTTTAACTTGCACACTGTCTCCAAATCTACTGACAGCTGCTTTCAAAGACAGTATTTTAAAAGCAAGCCGCAATTGCTCTGTGCAGGAAGATTTTGGGGCTATGTTTTCAAGTCAATCTTCTAAAACTCCACAGCTAAAAAGCATTTGTTTTCAAGCTACCTGCTTTATTATTAAAACAATAAACAAAACAAAGCAACCCCCGCCTCCAAACAAAACCCTAATCTTTCTCCTCTTTCAAAAGAAATAAATATTTAGATTGAGCTAGTTTTATTTTTTTCCTGAGATTCAGCAGCAATTTATTCAGTTATGGAAACTATAAAGCTTCTCTTATTTACAGAAAAGAAAAATAAGTGTTTGTAGTAGAATAGCGGATTTTTGTGCCCTGAAATGTGTCCAGTAAATGCTGTTAAAGCATTGATGCACCAAAGCGCGAAGTGAATACAGGCGCACAGATGGTATGGCATAGCTGTTACAAAGCTTCTAACAGATATTGCACAGTATACATTTGATCTTAATAAATGCACAAATAAAAATACAGGAAGAAAATACAGGAAGAAAAAGAAAATCTACATTTTTTTCTACTACATTATTATGGACCTTTATCAGAAAAACAGCAACCCATATGTGTTTAACATTTCAGTTTGCAACTTCAAATGACTGCCTTAATACAAAACACTGAGCAATACCATTCTTTAAAACAGTTGTCATCTTTCCAGTTAAATCCTTAGGGATCCTTAGGGATCTTCCCTTTGCAAGACAGATAAGCCAATAATTAGTTCACTAGAGCCTAAGCAAGCAGTGTATCATGACTCAGTGTAAATGGGAAAAGCATAAGCTAAAGTGAACTGCACTGTTGTTTTCTTAAAATCAATAGGATTGACCCCCAGCATTAGATTTGTCCTTGCATTGCATGCTTCTAAAAATTGACCTAAACTTATTTCTTTTTTCAGAAAGAGAAATATAGGTTTTTCAACAGCTCTACTTGAAAGGACTATTGTGCTTTTAAGAGAGCATTGATACCATACATTTATCCTTTTACTAATGGAAGACCCTGCTATTGATTCATGTCCCGTTTCTAGGTGTGCATCAAGGTTTCTGCAATACCCTCAAATATAAATGCAATACATTTAAGTTGACATAGAAGGTTAGTCGAGACTAGTGCAAGGTAATTTAGGTAGAAGCATGTGAACGCTGAAAAGAGGAATCCCAGCATCATACCCTGCGAAGGGGCTGACAGAGAGCTTTGTGAGCACTGGTGTAGCAAGGCTCAAGATTGAGAATCAAAGCTAACAGAATGACATTAAAATGAAACTGTCATGATATTTTCCTGCCRTAACTCAATTATTTTCTCCCTCACTGTTTTTTATTTTCATTTTGTCTTTGAAGTGAGAAACTGAAATCTCTATTGTCACACATCCTCATTTCTCATAAAAATGCACATAGCACTTTTATGTTTCCTCACTTTGTTTCATCTTGGTATTGTGAAATCTGCACTGTTTTGGTTGAAAAAAAATGTTGCTTGGCAAGATTGAAGCAGAAACACTCCAAATCCATGTTACTATTGATAAAAGCATTTTATTTTCTTTTGTAATTTTTCTATGAAAAGGTTTAGAATAATGTGCTACTTTAAACATATCTCGGGTTGGGCCATACTAGCACTTTTTTCAGTGCCCTGTTGYTGTGCAAAATCCAGAAAAAATATATTCTCAAAAATTCCTTTGTTTTAGTTAGATAAGATATATGAAGATGTTTGAGGAATTTATGGTGTGTGGGAATGKACAGCTTCTGCAAACTTGTGCCTTAATCTCCAGTTTTGAAAACCAGCCCTGGCATATGTTGCAAATAGCATGAAGAGTACCATGAGGTCTTTTACTATGGCTGAAATTTCAAAACTGTTTAGTTTCTCTAAGASAAACTTCCTCTCCTTGTCAAGAAATTTTCTTTGGTAAACTTTCTAATAACTTTCCAGTGCACTATTCTGATGTTGAATGGGACACAAGAATGGGACACAAAAGAACGAGAGAGAATAATGAGAGTGCAATGGTGGCAGAGGAGAGCCAGTGTCRAGGAATTTATCTTTATTGGGCTCATCAGATATGGGAGCATTTCATGGAAATGAGGCTCGTTGGTAGCTGAGATGTTTGCTATTAAGAAATCTTAATGGCTTTAGGCCTAACATCTGCCTTAACCTTCGACATTTATTTCTCCCTGACTCTTTGCTTTATCTCCACCAGCACTGGCATTTGGGGAGAACTCCCTTGGTCACTAGAGGCCAATRTAGTGGTAGTGCTGGAATTACTTCTAATGTGCCCATTTCCATTCTGGCGCTCAACTAGTCCACGTTAAACTGATTAAACTTTAACAAATTACTTAGCATGCTGGAAAGTTACCAGCCATAGCTACTTATTAGTCCCTTTTCAAATCATTAACAAGCTGTTTATGACACCTCCATGAGCAGGTACAAAGTCTTCCAGCGGATTCCTGCAATTTAGCTTAAATCTGAACAGTGAGAACAAAGGCAGAACATGCAATGACTAATTAAGAGGATGAAGGAAGGCAGAGGGGATGCTGACAGGAAGTGATGGGATCCTTGGAAAGAAAAAGTCGCAGCCTGAGTGYTGGGAGATATTAGAGGCAGCTTTTTGAGACTTGGGCTTGCTGAAGTACAAAACTCTAATCCGTCAGTATCTCACTGCCTCTTTTTATTGAAGTGCTTTGTCTGTAACTATTTACTTAATACTGCACAAAAGCAGCTTACAGTTTCACATCTGAAATAATCCAGAGTACAAATTCTGACTTTCTTTGCCAAAGGACTTTGGTAGGACATGTGGTCCCTTGATTACCAAGCATTTCACAAGAAGTATGGTCTGGACTGGTGTTTTGCCAGTTGATGATGGGGAGGAGGGTGACGGAAAGAATCAAGCACCAAGGGAAAGAACGGTTGTGCTTACTATTAACATCAAATAATATGAAATGAAATTATACATCTAACAAAACAATAAGCTTACTATGCACTGGGTGTTAACAACAGACAAAATAAGCAAAGTAATGCACTTAACCATTACTATATGAGAGAGAGACCATTACTATATGAGAGAGAGAGAATAGTGATTAACAAAAAGGTACATCACCAATTGCCTAAATATGTTATCATCATCCAGATCTGCAGTCGCTGGGGAGATCCTGTTGCAGTGAGGATTTGGAGAACCTTCCCAACAATTGGGAGATCTTATACCGTGTGTCCACCTGTAAGTGAGGTTTCCAAAGTCGCTGTAAGAGGGTCCAGCTTTTTAAAACCAAATCAACAAAGCCTGCATTTCCTTTGTTAGCAGCAACATCTGGTATGTCTTACTTTCCTTATCATCTGGGACCGGGGCCTGGCCAGAGTCCTGACATCGGATGGGAAAGTTTCCTTCAAGRTYGAAAATACTTGCATGAGAGCCTGCAAAATTTACAGTTTCATGGGCCTATGTGCAGGGTGGGATGAGCGATTTACAGGCAAGTTCTGTGTGCTTCTACAAAGGCGGAGCCATATTCAACTGTAAGTCAACTCTGACTTGGGCCTGTGGTTCAGGCCCTAGCACTTCAACTGGGAAGGACGATTTTCCCTGGTCAAGGCAGAGAGACCATGCATAGTATCAGGTGGCCTCAGTCTCCTATCCAAATCCTGTAGTGGGGAGAGGCTGCTTCAGAACAGAGATGACAACTGGAGAGCTTTGCTTTGCAGRGGCAAGGACAGCCTTTGCTTCCTTTGCTTTCAGCCCCTAACTGTTTTCCATGTGGGAGAAGCAGCACAGGAAGAATTTTTTCGTTTTTTTTTTGGCAAAAATTCATGACTCTGTGGTGTCATCTTCTGATATAAAAAAAMCATAAGCAAAATGAAATAAAATAGGCCCAAAGCAAAGCAAGGGTCRTTGATTGTTCACTTTGGCCTAAGTTCATTGCCAATCTTCTCACTGACTTTCCACATTGGTTCTTTTCCTTATGGCTACTTGGCCTCTTAATTAYACACCTTTTCTGTCCTCCTTTTCACTCCTTTACTTCTAAACCTGAAGTCACTCCAGTTTTTGCAGCCACAATCCTCAACCAATATCATTTTCTCATCTCCTGTCATGGCAGTGATTTCCTCACTGCACTTGCATGTTCCAGAGAGTCATTGAATACTTGTACGCATGATGCAAAAGCCTATTGCTGTATTTAACTTTCCCAGTGTTGTCCTTGTTGCCATTGACCCACGTGCCAGCATGCTCAGGTGAGAACCAGGAATGCATGGACTGCCAACATTGTAAGTGGAGATCTATATTGTGTGTTTGCGCGGTCCGCGACACAGCAGGGTCCATTCTCAACTGGGCCTTCTTCAAGCATGACTTTGTTCTTGATGAATTCTTACAACACTTCTTGTGTGCTTCTTGTGTGACTGGTTTGTGATTCTGGGGAGAAAGAAAACAACAGTACTAAAGCCTGATCTCTGCTCAAGTGCTGTTCTGTAGCATTGAAGTTCGATGGGAACTCTAGATGAAGAGTAGGGCTCATTCGCAAAGCTTCCTCTTTTCCCTTTGGCTATGTTTTAAATTTTTATTAGCAGAACAACTGTTTCATTAGTGTCCTGATTAGCCGCAGAATTTCTCTTCTGTCAAAGATATGTGGAGGGCAAGCTCTTAAAAAGAGCAATCGAGAGGAAGAAACTGGTTGCAGTGTGCATAACTGATAGCTAAATAGCCTTGTGCCGTCCTATTTTATTTACTCACGTAGAGCATCTGGTCCTCGCTGTGCAAGGGATGTGAGACAGRATGAATTGTACAAATGAGTGAACAAATCATGATATGTGAATCATACCTGCTTCCAAGTATCTCCAGACCAAATAAATAAATGTCTTGTGAAGAGGTTATGTCATATAGTGGAAGATCCTCATTAAATGCTCCACAGAGGAATATAGGAGTGGGGCTGGAGTAGGGCTGCAGTAATTCTGGCCATRCTCAGGCTTGGTGTGGAGGCAGATCATAGCAGAGCATGGCAGACCTTTCCAGGCCTTTCCAGGAAAAACATTCAGCCTGTCCATGCTGCCTGTAAGATAGAACTCTTGATGCTGTTGGATCCAACTATCTACACTGTAACCTTGTATAATGCCAAAGTAGGAAATACCGGAGCTCGTTTTTAGCTTGCACATCCAAGGGGCAAGAGTCTAGCAGCAGCTCTGGAGCAGCAGAACAACCTATGAATATGCTGGGAAAGAGCAGTACCAGCTTACACTGTTGTATCCCAGGATGTTCCGGACAGGTGTCCATACCCAGCGTATAGACAGCAGAGATGAGCCAGGCTCCATCTGTAAGTGCTGGCCATTCTAGCTTACATAGCTGACAAATTTAAGGACCATGCTCCCACAGTGAGAATATGGTCTTATGAGAAAGAGAATATGTGAAGTGTCTATACCTGTAATATCTATCAGACATCCCAAAAGATCTGCTGTAATGCTCATGGAATTCAGTGGGATTTCTTTTTTATTCAGTATGAAGGTTGTTTCCAWTTTTTTCCACATTTGAGCTAATCAAACTAAACACTTTCAATTTAATTTTTTTACAAAAGCAACTAATGACTCATTTTCACRTTTTGTGGATGCTTCAGTTTTGTTAGCTCTTTGAATTTTACTCAACAAAATCAATTTTGAAAAGTTGCTCATTTCTAATTAGTTTAACCTTTATTTTACAAAATTGAAATTATACAAAAAAAAAAATTGCCCAGGGGCTATATTACTCATTACATTTTTTCACAGTAAAATAATGATCTACAAAATGATTTTGCTTTTTTTTCTTCTGCAGAATGAAAGTCAGGTTCTCTGTTTACCCCTATCTAAGACGTCTTGACATCAGAGCTAAGGTTGATGCTATTTGGCACATCTTGCTTTCATTACCTATCCAATCTTGTTTTCAACACAAAAMCTGAGTTTTTTAGTGTGTGATTAATATCCTCAAATAGGTACTGCTATCAACTGACATGTATAGGCTAGAGGTATTAAATGAATTATGCAGACTGCTGGATGAAGTTGGCATTTGAATAGAATTCCCTTTATAAAAATTGATCTAGTTTTCTCCAATCAGTCATTCTTTTCTACTTATTATTTTACTCTGAAACTTCTTTTCTAATTAACTCTTTCATCCTGTTCTGAGAGCTTTCAGAGCTTGAGTAAGAGTAGATCTAGTAAGAAGGCCTCTACTTTTGTCATTAATAATAATTCATAAACAGAACACTATTATGAATATATGATAAAATGAGTCCTTTGTTTCAGTTAATACTTACAACGGAACACTACATTTTTTAAGCTTTATACCATACCATACTAGGATATTATCATTACAAAAGTTCATGCAGTCCTCAGCTTTTCAGCTATGGAAAATAAGTTTTATAAATATATATTACAAGCTATACTTTTTGCCAAAAACATGAAGGCTTAGAAGAGCAGAGGAATGGGAGTTGATACAATTTAAGCTTGCAGTAGAACTATTCAGAGGCCAATTAGAAGCAGGATTAGAAGCTGCTGGTGCCAGTGCCCCAAAGCAAAGTAACCTGTTCCTTGGGAATCATAGAATCATTGTGGTTGGAAAAGATCTTCAAAATCATCAAGTCTAACTGTAAACCCTTTGGCACYATCCTGCTAAACCATGTCCCTAAGCGCCTTATCTACAYGTTTCTTGAACGCTGCCAGGGGCGGTGGCTCCACCACTTCCTGGTCAGCCTGTTCCAATGCTTGACTACCCTTTCTGTGTTGAAATTCTTCCAAATGTCTAACCTGAACATCCCCTGGCTCAACTTAACACCATTTCCTCTTTTTCTATTGGTAGTTATTCTGGAAAATACTACTTTCAGGTAGTTGTAGAGAGCAATAAGGTCTGCTATGAGCCTCCTCTTCTGCAGACTAAATAACCCCCAACTTCCTCAGCTGCTTCTCATAGGATCTCTATTCCAAATCCTTCACCACCTTTGTTGCTCTTCACTAGACATGCTCCAGCACCTCAGTGCCTTTCTTTTTGTGAACGGCCCAAAACAACAGAATGGATGCAGTCATGCCGGGGCAYTGACACTTCTTGCCCATTTTGCATTGGCAAGATGACCCAAGAGTTGGGAGTTTCTAGTGAAAACCTTAATCTTTCAATGGCTGCTGTATTCTCAATGCTAAAGAATTGATAGGAAGTTTTTCTATCAAGCAGTGTTRTATATATGCCAGGCATGGTTTGTTTGAAGGGAGTCCAAAGCAAATTAAATTACATATATCTGTGCTCGTATTTAAAACTAATGTGACTACTGTGCATAGAATGTAATTACATTTTAATTACAAAATAATGGCTTAATTGCACTTTTCTGCATTTGTAGTATACTGTTCGTAGTATAATCAAATGTTTCCCTATGTGACTGATAGTAATTGCAGAGTAAATATAATAGTAAAATCTTTCTTTCTTTGTATTCCCAGCATTGTGGTTACCTTCACTTTCTTGTGGATTGCTTCTTACCATAGGATGGAAAGCAAAACTTTGCCATAAAACAAGTCTGTAGTTACAGAATTCTTACTGGAAAGTGTGATCTCGTTTCTATTAATATCCATAGTTAATCATTACCTTCAGCTAATATATATTCAGGTATCTCTCTAGTGACTACTTTGGAGCGTGGGTGTAAGGTAATAAGCTCTTTTGCACTAAGTGCTAATAACCATGATATTCTGCCTGAAAATGGCTCACAGCACCAGCAGATTATGAAATCTTAAATGAATACATATAGCAAGAGGAGAACTAGACCCCTGGGTTTAAAGGAGATATGATTGTAAGAAATTCATAGGTATGTTTTGTTTAAAGCAGGTTGAGAGAAATTTTATAACCTTCTCTGCATAATGTTGTATTCAGATATAAGTGAGTTATAGAAATTATGCTGTGCCTCCTTCTCTAGTGGTGGTAGTATTCTATTTTGCCTGAGTCTGTTGTTCTTCCATGTGCTGTGTTTTTGCAGACAAAGAGGTGAGTACATGATCTGTCATTTCCTCTCTCTGGGCTTCAGTTCCTTGCCTCTCATCAGAGGGAATGCTAACATTGTATTGATTTTTTATTTTTTAATAAAGAKTAACTTGTGACGTTTTGTGATGTTCTTTGGAGAAGAGTATAGAAGATTAAGTTACCTTATAGGGAAGCATACTGCATCACAGGAGAACTCTGGAGTGAGCAAATGCATTTCTTTGTAATGGCTTTCTTAAACTACTAACATTACTGATGTATGTTATTTAATTCCCTACACAAGATTAAATAATTAAAGAGGGCAGGCTTCTTAAGTAAGTTAAGATTCTCTTTTCAAGGATCTGGYTGAGCAATCACTGTTTTTTCTGTGCTGTTTGAAATGAAGTAGAAATGTTGTGCTCCAAACTGTATGCTTCTGATTTTTAATTTAAACTCAGGACAGAAGAAGAAACAGATTGGGTCAGATATGACTGTGTAGCATCAGTGAGCTGTGGGTCCCTTTATTCATGGTTGAAGACGTTATTTTGAAAAACATCCTCTTCCCTGGGACTGGACACACCTGGGGCTGGACACACCAGCAATGATGCTCCCCTGCCCATATTTTCCCTAAAATTTGCCTCACAGAACCACTGCCTCTGTTCCTGGGTCACCTTTATCAAGTCTGTGTCCTTGTCCTAGAGGCATGCTTCTTGCCTTCCTTCRTACAAGTTACAGCACTTCAGCAAGCTCTGATGGAGAAGTCAGGATGTCTGTGAGTGCCTTTGAGCTGATGGAATTGGGTAAGGGTGTTTTGCATGCATATATAAAGGGACAGAAAAACTCATTAAAGCAATAATTCTGATCTGYTATAACCCTTAAATTCAGGATTTTCAAATGCGCTGGAGAATTTAGGTGAGTGTAGATTTAAAAGCATAACTTGTGGGGATGGTGTCCTTAACCTACTKTGTGCTTTGAAACCAGGCTCCTTCACCTGGGGAGGAATAACTCCAGACACCCGTACTGGCTGGGGACTGATCTTCTGGAGAGCARCTCTGCAGAGCTGGGTGTCATGGTGGACGACAAGTTGACCATGAGGCAGCAGTGTGCCCTYGTGGCCAAGAAGGCCAATGGGATCCTGGGGTGCGTTAGGAAGAGCATCTCCAGCAGGTCGAGAGAGGTGATTCTGCCCYTCTACTCAGCCCTGATGAGGCTGCACCTCGAGTACTGTGTGCAGTTCTGGGCTCCCCAGTACAAGAGGGATGTGGAGCTGCTGGAGAGAGTCCAACGCAGGGCTACRAAGATGATTAGGGGCCTGGAACATCTGCCCTACGAGCAAAGGCTGAGAGAGCTGGGCCTCTTCAGCCTGGAGAAGAGAAGACTGAGAGGAGACCTCATCAATGTGTACAAGTACCTCAAGGGAGGGAGTGAGGAGGATGGGGCTGGCCTCTTCTCAGTGGTAGCCAGCAATAGAACTAGAGAAAATGGCCAAAAATTGAAGCACCAAAAGTTCCACAGGAACTTGAGAATGAACTTAACAGTGAGGGTGACAGAGCMCTGGAACAGGTTGCCCAGAGAGGTTGTGGAGTCTCCTTGTCTGGAGATCTTCAAAACCCGCTTGGACACCATCCTGTGCCACATGCTCTAGGAGACCCTGCCATGTGCAGGGGGGATTGGACTAGATGACCTCTACAGGTCCCTTCCAACCTTAAGTATTCTATGATTCTATGATACCTTAATTGGGAGAGTAAAAAAGGAAACAGCTGAAATCCCAAATCTCTGCTGAACAACTATTCCATTTGTAATGGTTACATTCAACAGCGATACACACAATGCCATTTGCATTATGTTTAGTTTTCATGAAAACAGTAGTGTTCTTTTTTTATTTCCCTGGAAGTAATTCTGACAGCTTTGGACTTATGTTTCCATGCATGCCCTCACTGTGCTTGATGATAGTCAGATGTTGGTATCTGTAAGGATATTTGAAATCCACAAAAAAAATGTTATTTCAAAACCTCACAGTGCCATCATTTGCATCATATAAATATGATTAGATATATTGTATTTAGGGTGCARAATCCCTGAGCTTTTAATCTCAATAAACCTGAAAAGTTAAAACACCTCACACTGCTCTCAGGGCTTTAATCCATCCAGAAGAAACCATCTGCTTTCCATGAAAAATCTYTCTGTTTCCTTGATCTCTGTAAACTAAGCCTACTGTGATTAACTTCAATCCAATTAAAAAGAACATGTAGGCAGCTGAACTTGTGGACTTGATAGTGAGACTTTTTCTACAGGAACCAGGTTCATTGCCAWTGTGACAGGCTAGGAGGCTGGTAGCAATACTCCAAATTTTTAATACCCCTGGCAAGATCTATAGCATATTATAATATTATAATGGCTGTCTATGAAACACTTTGCAGTGGAGGAATTGAGTGTTTTTCCTATAAATACTATTACATATCTCTRTGAAGATGGTGTGGGTTGAAGATGGGCTTAAACATTTATGCTCATAGCAAGAGCATTAAGTATSATGACATCTTTTGAGGGAAAGACAAAAGGATGCCCTGGACATCTGGAAACTGGTATGGCCCCTCTGTTTTTGCACCACATGGCAGCAAATCATTTTGCACCCTTCTCCATGTTTATTCTCATGTTCCCCAAAACACAAACCTTCAGGTGCACCTGGGAACCTAGCAGGCACTGGAGGTTTTTAATTGTCATAAGAAACTTGAAAAGTTTTCAGGGAAGGAACAGACTTTTTTTTTTGGAGCAAAATCGAAGGAGTCTTCCCATACTGCAGTCTCCAGGGTTGTACTTCTTCTGCATTTGTGCTGGTCCTCTAGCTTCACCTTGCTAGCAGGAAACACAAGGCACAAAGTTTGCCATGGAAAATCAGGTATGTTTGTGTGTTCTTCTGTTTCTACAATACTTCAAAAGCTTTCTCTGCGACTCTGAGGAAGAGCCATAAGACAACATTGGTAATTTAATGAGTAGCACTTGAAGAACATTTATTRTTATGACTCAAATTCCCAAGAATAACCTAGCATTATTCTAAGGAGGCTGGTTCAGTACCTAGCAGGGCTGTGTGCAGGCACCTGAGCAGAGACATTGGTGGCCAAATTTTGCTTGTTCACAGATGGAACTAGGGAACACTCAGTATTTCTACAAATCTGGCTTGCAAGAAGAATTGAGAGCTATTTGGAAATCCTTTTTAGCATACAAGATAATGCCACTCTGAATTTGATCTTCATGCATCTTCAGAGAAGCTGTGGTGTGGCTGAAAGTGGAAAATTGAAAGCCACTCAAGAAACACAATTCTGAGATAACAGCAAAAGAGCACTACTGAGTGATGAATCCTGCTCTACAAATTAAAGCTGAAAGCTTTTATGATTGAATGGTAGCATTGCAACCTGGGCATTTGCCATTTTCCTATGATTGGAATGGGGCTTTTTTATGAAGGCTGTTTATAGATATCCATGGCTTGTCATTAGTAGTTATATGCTGATTAGCAGCAGGGCTAAACAATTCCTTGGTGTGTTGCTTCAGCTCTTTTTTTTTTTTTTTTTTTTTTTTTTTCCAAATCCACTCTCTTTCTTTCCTTCCCCTATATTAAAAAAGAAAAAAAAATAGGCAAAGAAGACTATTACCACACTGATTTACTTAAATGCAGCCCTAATTCAAATTACTGTTCCAACAGTCACATAAAGGTGATTCAGTGCCAAGCTGCCTRCCTGTTTAATAGCTTCTGGGATCTAAGGAATCCTTTTCTCATTGAAGCCACCCCTGAAGGACTGGAAATGTTGCAGATTTTTTTAGTAGGTCTGAACTGAATGCTAGGAAGATGATTTGGTGATTGCAGGATTATCTTAAGACTCTGTGTCAAAGAAACACGGTTTTTGGCATCAGCCATCAGTTGAGGATCTTGTGTCAGATCCAGTCYTCACAGATTTTGAGAACAGGTGGCTGGTATCCTGCTAATGATGATCCAGCGTCATGGATCAACAGAGAGAAATGTGGAGCACACTGATTGTTATGTGATTAAATCTGATCATTTGTAAGAATGCTACAATATGCTATTTATTAGTCTGGCACATTTTTATCTCTTTCACATTATGCTGTTATGCGACCTGTCAAGGTCTCATCCATATATAAGCTTTGTTATCTGGTCATTTTGGAGGAACTTGTCTGTGTACAAAGAGACTGTCAACAGGACAGACACAACTGAAAAGTGCAAAACATCATTTCTATATATTATTTACGACTGATATACATAGTAGCCTGATAAAACGAATAACCTAGTAGCATTGGCACACTGTCTCCCAAGATTGTGCTCCACATTTGCATACTTTTCCATGTAACAATTTCTTTTTTTTTTTTCTTATTTTTTTCTTACCTTGCACGGTTTCAGCTCACAGACTTTCTCGTGCTGTAGCTATAGTTTTCACAGTAAAGCTGGCTTCAGATCAGACAGTGGCAGGTACTCAAATGCAACCTCTCCATTAATACTGCCTCCTCCTCCTCCTCCCTCAACTTTCCTYGAAGCATTGAACATTGAATCGCCTGACTTCTGGGTTCACAAATGGATTAATGCACCTCAGTCTCTGCTGTCTCATGGTTTATTGGAAATGCTTYTCCACAATACTTAGCTGCCAGAGCAAAGGGAGCTCTGTCTTGCTTAGTCTGAATGTACAGCTGTGTACTGTCCTGCTCATCCTGCTATGTGGTACGTCAAATTAGCCTAAAAACATTCCTGTTAACTCAGAATAAGAGAATAAGAGAAAAGAGTGTTCCTCTGTGGAAATCAGCCTTTCTCTCCACCATCAGTATCTTTATAAGGATATATTTTAGTATGGAGCAATTCATGTAGACAGACTTCAATAGGCAAATTTCCTGAAGTGTTGAGTAATAACACCAATTGATATCTCTTAAGTAAATAATGGTGAAGAGACAGGAGATATTGTGTGTGCRTGATTGACTTTGCATCAGCTACTGTCTGATTAGCAGTTTTGATAGAAATGTACCTCACTTCTAAGCCCCTTATTTGGGTGGTTTAGAAGAGCCTAATTTCAGATCCACATTCTTGGACCATCTTGTTCCAYATATATTTCAGATGAGGTTCTCTGATATTGGACACTGTTCGGAGACAGATAGTGCCACAAAATTCTAAAGCTGGGATTTTTTAATACACAGTTGGAGATGCCTTAGAAGGGCATGTAATATACAGCATAATATTTTAAACTGAACTTCTTTCCAAGGAGGTTATGCAGCTCACAGAATAAGGCAGTTAAGTATCATTAAGAACCACCAGAAGAGATTACTTGGAAGTCTTCAGGACCGACTGATGTTAACACTTTTTAAGAACAGTCTAGATAAGTGTCTATGATGTGTGATTGGAGTCTACTTAACACTGCTGCAGGTAGGCAAATTCAGTACATACCCTCTTAAGACCTCTTCCAACTTTATTGTCTAAGGTTTTGCGGGTTTTAAAAGATAATAGGCCTAGCAATCATGGAGAAAATAGATCTACTGATCAGTTAGTTCAGTGCAAAGTTATTAACGTATTACTTTAGATAATTGTCTTGTTTATTAGGATGCTATCAACAAGATAGTCATTGCCAGTGGTATTACTTTCATGGCCTGTAAGAGCTTTGGCAATAATAGATGAAAWTAAGTGAAAATGGGTGCTAGGAAGCCTAGGAAAAATAACTAAGCCTAGCCTAGGAAGACATTTGCTTTTGATGCTGTCAATCGGGTGCACAGAGAGAGAGAGAAAGAGATTCAGTCATAGTGAAAGCACTGGACATTCAACTCAGCTTGATTTTTCAATTTTATAAACAGTAGGAGGTTCAAGAAGACACAATGAGGAGAAACGGGGCCATAGAATCAGTAAATAGAGTTAAATTCAGATTCCTGTGCCATTTAAATTCAAATTATAGTCATTTACTCAGGGCAGAGAGCCTGAATTTTCACTGTTTTTCCAGTTTAGGCAGTTGCAATGGCAGAGTCCATGGGGGGAAAAAAGTGCTGCTTCAGAATTACCTCCTTTTTCATATTCACTCCATTAGGGAAAACTTTATGCCAAGTTGTAATTTGTGTTAGTAACAGTAGAGGCTGTGTAATGACCCTTGTATTTTGTAGGATAAAGAACAAATGTAGAATTAATTAGTAAACTCATTTACCCAAATGCTTATCTTCCTGGACCTTTTATCAACTTTTTCACAACCTTTTTTTAGAGTCTTGAGTCCAGTCCTGCTCCCAATAAGAGCGATGTGAACCACTCAGCTTCTACCTTTCTAGATGAATAATACTTTTTTTTAAAGGAAGAAAACAGTGATGCAATTTATAATTAGATATCTCAATAAATCTAAAATATTTWAAAATTTTCTCTGCTCTAAAATTTCCTTGCAAAAATGAGATTTTTCAAATACTTAAGAAATATTGCTTCATTTATCAAARGTTGAAACCTACCCATTTGTTCCAGGTTTATTTCCAATTCACATTCAACTAAATCAATGTGTTCAAAATAGGAGAAAAAAAAAGTGCTCCAAAGCTTTACTTTGCCAASTCCTTCAGCAGTGCAGTGCTTTTGGAATTTAGGACATAATATTTTGTTTAAACGAGTTGATCCAACTGTTTTGGTTTCCTCAGGGTCCTCATGGCAGGTGGGAGGCCTTCACTCTCGTTGCAGGCAGGGAGAGTGGGCATAGGATTTGGGGGCAAATATTGGCTCTTCATCTCATGGGCAGATCTTTGTCTCATGAGCAGAGAGAGTCTTTGTCTCTCTTCCCATTTCTTTTTTAGTCTTCCTCTGTGGCTGTAAAGASAGGTACTCGGGGATGAATCAGCAGTGCCCATTGCAGTTCACAAGGATGCATTGTTGCATGGTGAGTGTGTTGCTGCTCTCCCTTAAGCTAACCCAGTTTTATTGCAGCTGAGCTGGTTCATAGCACAGAAATCCAACTTCTTGTGGAGGAATGCTTCAGTAAGACTTTTTTTTTCCTTTTGCTTTTCCTTTGCTTTCAATAAAAGCACCTCCAGACCAAGAAAATACAATGTGCCAGGCATAATCTGATAAAGAGATTATGTCCAGTTGCTAAAAGGTTGCTTATTGGGTGACTGAGTCTACATTCACATCTGCTGGGGATCCCATCTTTCTGTTAATACTTCAGGAGSCCCAAGGCTGGGTCTGCAGATTAATCAGCGTATCATAAAGGCAAGATTATTTGCAGGGATTATGGCAACAAACAGCAGCTACAATGAAAATAGGAGGCAAAGTTTAGGCATTATCACTCAGTTAAGAGTTACAATGTGAGAATGGTCATCTGATTTATTGGATCTCATCAGTAGAGTTGGAGCATTTGCAACTTTTCTTATGCTTGTATGACCGTTTCCTTGCTGTGACTAATGGAGTACAAAGTTCTCCACACAATAGCAAGTGAGGTCTGACACAAAAGGCAAAACTCCTTCCCCTTTTATTGAGTGCTTTGTATTCCACAGCCGTGCAGCCAGGCAGCATGACTGCTAGGAGACTGYTTCTCTTAGCTAACCCCAACCTGCAAAGTCAGGTGCTCATAGCAAATATAGTTATGTTTATTACATGTGTGCAGCCATCTCTGTGCAGTTCCCATTCATTTAGCAATTTGTTGGCACCTAGTTTGGATCCATCTAATAGCCTGAGATATCTACTGAAGAGACCTATATTAGGTCTTGGCCCATGAACATCATTATCTGTATATCCCTCCATTTGTGGAAGGAGACGGAGATGCCTACGGGACGTTCGGATACTACGTGATCAGGTTCATTCTTTGGAGSTATCTACCTCCACTGAATATAGCAGGACCCAGGGAAGAAAGTCTCTTAATTTTGACTCCCTGGCTCATTAATGCAAGACCATGTTCTTATCAGCCCTTGAGCCTCATGGCTTCAGAAATGTTTTTGCTTCTGTTACATACTGTATCTTTAAGTAAGCACCTCTGCACAGCCTATGGAGTCTAAAAACCAAGACTCTTCTTGTAAATGCTATTAGAAACTCCTAAACAGTGTCATTACCAGCCCCTTCAACATTGAAAATCTTTAAAAACACAGTTTAAAGGCTGTTTTTAAGTGCTTCCATGCTGTCCTAAAATAGTAGCATTGCCCGAAGTCTCTGAGATACTTGTTCTAATTATCATGTTAAATAAAGCTTTGATTTAGCAAGCAGTTTCCAACATCTTGCCTCTCATCTGAATCTCAGGCACTGCTCTTGCTCAACACTAAGCATTCTTGGGGGAAAAAGACATTTTCGAGCACTGGTAACAACGTCATGGAGTGTGCTCTGAACAGCAGGAAGCTAATTTGCAATAGCTGAGGATTAAATTGTATCACCTATTTATTGCATTGTGCTCAGTGGTCTTCTACTGCCACAATGAGTGTTTGACCCTGGCCTTTGTGGAGGAAAGCTGTCACCTGCTCCTAGATACTATCACAGGATGGCTTGGTATGGCTAAAGATATCCTATTCAGCACTTCGATTTCTGTTTTCTAACCAGCTTTCATTTGAGATTACCCTCAATTAAAAGCTACGTTGATTTTTTTCTACTGTTTAATTGGCAAACAGGAATAAAAAAGTGGGTAGAAATAAAGAGAATAAAAGAGTATTTTGGGGTCACTGCTAAATCAGAGCAGCAGTGTTACTGAATTTAAGTGGATGTGAGCAGGGACTGTTTCAATTTGTGAGTGACTTTGATACAAGCAAAGAGACCAGAGTTTTAGTATTTTTCAAGTCAAAAGACTCAAAGAATAAATTGACTACAGATGAGAACTGAAGCAAAAACTGCGTTTATTTCCTTTGTATACTCAAGAGTCCACCTTTAAACTGCTGGAGAACCTCCCTGACTTGCAATAATGAGATTAGCTAGAGCAGAAAAAAACAGCACAATAAAAGAGCAAAGATGTAATATCACAAAACATTCATATTTATTTATTTTACTCTGGAAGCAACAAGCTTCCTTTGACAAGACTCCTGAATCAGGAGTGCATGCRTGTGGACCCACTGACTTCAAAGGGACATGTGTGTGAAACCACTGCGGTTTTATGCTGGTGAAAGTAAACAAAGAATTTGTAATATCCTGCTGTACATGTGGTGGCTTGCCTGGGATACCGTGGTCTAGCTCCACAGATCATTTCTTGCACCATACTAGTGCTGCCACAGAGCTTTACACTCACACTTGGATTCCAAGCAAGCAAAAAGGCCAACCACACTGCCACAGTCTAGAGCTAGACTTGTAAGGACCTGAATTTTTTGGGCTAATGGTGCAGAAGTTCTCCCTCCAAATACCTGCAAACTACTGAGTTTAACAGGGTGGCAGCTCTTCCCTCTACCTGAGTTGCAGGTACCTCATAAGCAGGCAGGAGGTGAGAGCAGTGCCTTGCAGCACAATTATCTTTTTCTCCATTTTCCCTTGATTTCATTGTCATATTTTTCTCTCTTAAGAGTGCTTATGAGCATTTGTTGCTTCTTGTAACACCAGTGGGACCTGTTGTGGAGTGTACTTTTTTTTTTTTTTTCTTGTGCTTAAGGTTTCAAAGCCTAAAATCTTTGACCTGGAGAGGTTTTGAGACTGGTTTAGTTGTCTAAGCAACGTAGTGGCCTGCTGTCATGCAGACACCTGGAAAACATTGAGCTGACTTAAGGGAGGCTAATTCAGAACAACTGATGGTTGAGTTAGTTTGGGTTTGTGTTTCAGTGTCTGGGCTCACGTGGAGAAGTTGGAGGTGGCTTCAAGGTGCCCAAATATTTGTTTGGATCTGGTCTTTGCTTTTAAGAACTGGCTTCTTATAATGAATAAATGGGTTGCATTTTGCAGGCTAGAGTGTAAGCAACAAAGAGCTGCTAGCAATGAATGAGATGATCAAGACCTCAGAATTRGAAGAAAAATCAAAAGGTGGAGCGTGGCTTACTTCATGCTTCRCTCTCTCTGCCTTCATAGAATCATARAATCCTTATGATTGGAAGGCACCTCTAGAGGTCATCTAGTCCAACTCCCCCTGCACACGCAGGGTCTCCTAGAGCACGTGGCACAGAGTGGCATCCAAGCAGATTTKAATATCTCCAGAGAAGGAGACTCCGCAACCTCTCTGGGCAGCCTGTTCCAGGGCTCTGTCACCCTGTTAAGAAATTTTTCTTTAAGTTCTTGTGGAACTTTAGATGCTTCAGTTTAGGCTGTTTCCTCTAGTCCTATCAGTGGCCACCACTGAAAAGAGGCCAGCCGCCTCCTCCTTCACTCCCTCTCTTGAGGTATTTATACACACTGATCAGGTCCCCTCTCAGCCTTCTCTTCTTCAGGCTGAACAGGCCCAGCTCTCTCAGCCTTTGCTCATATGGCTGATGTTCCAGGCCCCTGATCATCTTTGTAGCCCTGCGCTGGACTCTCTCCAGCAGCTCCACATCCCTCCTGCACTGGGGAGCCCAGAATCGGACACAGTACTCGAGGTGCGGCCTCACCAGGGCAGAGTAGAGCACCAGGATAACATCCTTCAACCTGCTGGAGACGCTCTTCTTAATGCACCCCAGGATCCCACAGGCTTTTTTGGCCACGAGGGCACACTGCTGCCTCATGGTCAACTTGTTGTCCACCATGACGCCCAGGTCCCTCTCTGCGGAACTGTTCTCCAGGAGGTCAGTCCCCAGCCTGTACTGGGATCTSGGTTTATTCCTCCCCAGGTGCAGGACCTTGCACTTGCCCTTGTGGAATTTCATGAGATTTCTCACTGCCTCATTGCCCAAGTGTGCCCCGTGTGCCTTCATTGCATTCGTGGATACATAAATTAGCCTAGATATCCTGTGCAGGATAAACCTTGCTTGCTTTTATTCTTGTTCTTGCTGAATGGCCAAGGAGTTTTCTCTAGTCCTAATCCYTTGGTTGGTAGGGAAAAGGAAGAAAAGTATTTTGTAAAAGCTTTCAAAGTTGGGTTTTTCACTTACACTTGGATTGGTGCTCCACTGGGAGCTCCTCTAGCCCAGGGGCTGTTTGAAATCATTAACAGCCAGCTCAATTTTCTTCTGGATGATTGGTGGATCCTATATTTTCCTGTTAATTTGACTTACCTTAGAGACAGAGAGGAAATATAAAAATCTCCTTGAGTTCTTGGGACCTTCTGGAACCTCTGGCATACAGAGGTCCTAAGACATCTTAATAAATTCAGACTTGGGGGTATATTTTCAAAGTGGTTCCCTGGGGCTTCACTGCATGATAATGGGTGGTGTTCAGATAAAATGTTGCAGAATGGTTTCAGCAGGAACTCTGTACTGTCTTACTGTCTGCTCCTTGCCTTTTTCTTTTTTTTTTTTTTTTTTTTTTTAGTGATGCTATCTTGGAAATAACCTGACCTTTATTTTCAGTTTTCATAAAACTTGCTGATATTCCCTCCATTTTGTATGGCATGAATAAAATTGTTTTGGATGTTTATAACCCAGCTCAGCACCTAATCTAAGTTATATAGCCCAAATAATAGTAGTGATATCTACTAAAGTGACCCTGAGTTATAATCGAGGAATAGTTGGGCCCAGCCTGCTTCCTTCCTTCCTTCCCCAGTGGTTTGCTGAGTGCTTAGGAGCATTTATACATTGATTCGTCTCTCTCTTTTGCCCAACAGGATTTAAACCTAAGTGAAAAAAAACCAAAAAAAAAACCAAAAAAAACCCATGCTGACCATAGCTGTTCTTTAGGAATTACCGAATAGGGCCAGTTCCCATCCAGTTCTAAGAACTGCAATATAAGATTCAACCCCAAACCAATTTTTGTAGYAGATTCCTGGYAAACTGCATAAAATAAAAGTAATTCACTCAAACAGTTTTAGCTCTCCCAAAACTATGTACTGTACCAGGCAAATAAATAATGTGCCAGGGTAGAACACAGTACAGAGATGTTATGGCATTTGTACAGTATATAAATGAGCAGSTGTGTATACATTTTAGTTGCCTGACCTGAGAAAACAGCACCAAAGAGGATGGTCCTTCACTGATAACAAAACATAATATAGTTTAAGGCCATATATGGTCACTTATGTAGGTATATATGAAATATAAGCATGTATGTATATTAAGTATATACAGTATGTGCGTACATGTATATGTATGTACAATCCAGTTAACTAGCAAAGTGTGCAACAATTTGCTTTGATATGAAATTTGTACCTTGCTCAGCAAATTATGTACTTGCACWTTAAATTATACACCATGATCTCTGAAGTGTATTAAGGACTGAAATAAGAATTTGTATCTTTAACAGAAACCTAATGAACAACGACATCATGCACTTGGGTTGACTTCTGTCAGAAACAACCCATGGTAGTTAGAAGGTGACTTTTCTGAGTCTCTGGTGGTAATATGGCAATTATTTCACTTATCAGTGGCCCTGGAGGCTCCATAATGCCTGCCATTAGTGTTCTGCTTCACACTGTGTATGGAGTAGAATTTCTCAGTACAAAGAATAAAGCCTGTTTGAATAGGCTGGAGAAACAAGCTGCCACTTTTAAACTGCAGATTTATAGTTGAAGGCATTCTACCAGCTCCTGTATTTCTGCTGCTTTTCATCTTGTGAGGTGGATTTCGGGATGTGCAATTTTTTTTAGACTTGGGTAGATGATAAAATATTAGGTGTAGCGTCGGCCATTCCAGAAGGCTGTGCTGCCATTCAGAGAGACCCAGACCCGTTGGAGAGCTGGGCAGAGAGGAACCTTATTGAGGTTCAACAAGGAGAACTGCAGGGTCCAGCACCTGAGGAGTAATGACTCCAGGCACCAGTACAGATTAGGGGTCGATTTGCTGGAACGCAGCTCCATGGAGAGGGACTTGGGAATCCTGGTTGACACCACATTAACCATGAGCCAGCAATGTGCCCTCATGCCCAAGGCAGTCAATGGGATCCTGACTGCATCAGGAGGAGCGTTGCCAGCAGGTCGAGGGAGCGGATCCTGCCCCTCTACTCAGCTCTGAGGAGGCCGCCTCTGGAGTATTGGGGGCAATTCTGGGCTCCCCAGGAAAAACAGGGATGTGCAGCTTCTAGAGAGGGTYCAACAGAAGGAAGGAAGATGATTAAGGGACTAGACCATCTATCCTACAAGGAAAGACTAAACGAACTGGGCCTGTTTAGCCTGGAGAAGAATGAGAGGGTATCTGATCAATATGTATAAGTACCTGAAGGGAGAATATAAAGAGGATAGAGCCAAACTCTTCTCGGTGGTGGCCAGCAACAGAACAAGTGGTAATGGGTACAAATCAAACCACAGGAAGTTTCATCTCCATGTGAGGAAGAACTTCTTTCCTGTGAGAGTGACAGAGCCCTGGAACAGACTGCCCAGAGAGGTTGTGGAGTCTCCTTCTTTGGAGATTTTTCAAACCCGCCTGGATGCCAACTTGTGCCCCATGCTCTAGAGTTTCCTGCTGGAGCAGGAAGGTTGGATTAGGTAATCTCTAGAGGTCCCTTGCAACCTCAACCGTTCTATGATTCTGTAATAAAAGCATCACAAGCTGATGCCCCTTTACCTGCAGCTAATGTGTAGGTATGAATCTATACATATGCAATACATGAAATGCCTGCAGACTACTCTAGGTAATTCCATCCCTTTAATGTTTATTTTCTGAAATATTGACCCATCAGAAATTCCAGTCAAGATCAGGCTCCAAGTAGAGTAGACTGTCTCTTTCATCCTGGCTCTACCATTTAAATAGAGGAGTGTTACTCTCGCATGGTTACCTAACTCCTCAGTGAAAAAACAGGAACTGAATGGGAATTTCCTGATGTTACTTTACATTTCAGTACAGGAGTGGGATTGCAGCTTGGATAGATATATCTGTGTTGGCTTCAGTTAGTATGGACTTAAATCTGCAGTGGTGGGTTTCTTGGCGGTTTTGTTAAAGCCCAGGTCACTGCTATCCTGTATACTGCCTTATTAATTTGACTCTGTGTGTCTGTATCATTCTCTCCTTGCCCTGTGGAGCTTCATCCAGATAAAGCTGGAGGCATGCTGAAATGCTCTTAYGGGTGCTCCATCCTACTCAAATGGGGAAGCAGAAGCTAAACCTGGATGCAACCAACCAAAATCATCCAAGGTGTGGGGGATKCCAGTGACTTGTACCTCAACAGAGAGCAAGCAACAAAATCTGGTGAGTTTCTCAGTTGGTGTGATGATGTAGCTGGTTCCTTGCTGGAGGTGGTTTGATTAGGAAGGAGCCTAAACCTTGGAAGGCGCTCAGCCTTGCTGCCCAAAACTATGCAACAGAGCCAGAGCTGGAGAGGTAGCAAACAGYGCTGACCTAGCTGATGTGTGCCTGTGGGATGCAGTTTGCATGTCATCTCCTCTGCAAGGCTATGTGCATGCATGGACCTTGCCTCTAAACACAGGGTATAGCCTGTTGCTGGATGAGCCCATCTGCAGGATTTAGAGACATCTTGCTTTATGCCCTTCCCTTTCCCCACATACTGTTAGGCTCCCTTGTCTTTTCTGAAGCTCTTGAATTGCTAAAGTAAGTAGGTAAATAAATMAATAAAATATAGTATAAAGTATGAAGTGTGTATATACATATATATATAAAAYATATATATATATATGATTTTCCACTTAATTAACTATTGCCTTCCTTAAGGATGGCTTTTCAAAGGTATGCTGTACTACCTGGATTTTGATCTGCATTTCCTCTGTCTGTCTTCTGTAAAAGCCCATAGAAAGGCACAGCTTGCTCAGAGATACACTCTGGGAGTRGAAAGGAGATTTAAGAAATGGTAATGTCAAAAGCTGTTCAAGTGAGTAATGACATTTTCTTTTCTTCATGGTTCATTTKCCCTCTGTCCCTAATGTTTGGAGGAGAAATGGGTTGTGATAGAATATATAGATAAACCATGTGTTCAGCTAAACTTGTCATTCAGGTGTTTTTACCAGAGTGCAAACATGCATGACATGTCTCCAGAGACGCATGTCATGAATGGGTTTTGGTTTTGGAAATGGGCTAGAGAAGTCATCCTTGCACATGCAGTGAGATTGTGTGGCTTCRTGGCACTCACTGGAAAATACAGTATTGGAATGGTTGCTAAGAAAACTTAGGCCTGACTCTTCAGGTCTGACTTTATCCCTGTGATGTAGACTTCACATAAGAACCAGGAGCCTGAGGGTCTTTGTAACATTTTTCCAAATGTCTTGAGAAACACTGGTGGATTTTTAAGTTACTGGCCATCCCAACCTAGTGTTTCATCCCCAAAATTCAAAGATACTGGTGTGTGTGGTGCTCCCTTAATGGCTCTGAGTCTTTAACTTTACCATGAAATAGWCTCCTGCAGACTGTATATAATAATCTGGGCCCATTAGATAGAAGTATGATAAAAACAGTCATGTTTCCTCCTGTAGCAGCAATGGGGCTCTTCATCCTGCAACCTGCATTAGCCTTGGCTGCATTCGGAGGGGATATCCTTTGCAGCTTGGCCAAAGGACTGCACCCATATAGGGCTCATCTCAGCAGAGCCTACCCCAAAGTACAAGGCAGATGCAGAGATGAGCTGTTCCTCCTATATGCTTGTTCTTCCTATATGCTTGTTCTTCCTATATGCTTGTTGAAAAGGAAGCAGGGATTTGGGGAGACAGATCAGATTATCAAAGTTTTCTGATGGTTTGAGTAGCTGGGAAGACCAAATGTTGAACAAACGTATCTGGGCACTGTTTTGAYAGCTAAGGTTGGCCACAGCAAAGTTATGTACATCACAGAGACTTTAGTGTCACTTTTATGACTAATCATTCCAGTAGGCCTTAATTTTCTCTCCTCACATATACCATGTGAGCTAATAGTGAGGGATGCTGCTAATCCAAGTGGCAGGCTGCTTGTGGATGAGTGGTGGTGATATTGAACTGTWGGTTGCTCTGCAGTCACCAGCTGAAAGATTGATTTAAAGAGGAATAAAAGATTTCTGGTATCATCTGGTTTCTGGTACCAGGAAATTTAGGGGATAGTCAGAGGTGGAACTAAAGAGCTCATCTTATTACAGGAGTGAGGAGGATTCATCACCTGCTAGAAGAAATAGATAAGAAATAACAAATTTCACATAACAAATAATAAGTGGTGAGGAGGGAGRGAAAGATAGCTACATAAGTATCTGCGGACAGTATTCATGGTCAAATAGTATCACATAGAGAAAAAGATAGAAATCAAAGGAAGCATTTTAGGAACATTCAAGTACACAAAATTCCAATCCAGGTCTACAATGAAAGATAGTCCTCAGCTAAGGCCAGATTCAAGTTAATGTTCCTAGCAATGTAGTGGGACTATCATGGTATTTTATTTTATTTTATTTTATTTTATTTTATTTTATTTTATTTTATTTTATTTTATTTTATTTTATTTTATTTTATTTTATATTCCGTTTCTCATAGAAATACAAGATTTACTGCAGGAAGGCAAAGGTAATTCATATGGCCAAACCTAGTCTTGGTTTGGAGTCAAATAGGAGTCAAACCTAAATCCCAAGATTTCTTGTTTTCATGTACCTGATAGCTTCTAATCCTTTAGCAGCAGCTTGCTTTATGTTTTTCAGTTTTAACTGCAGCTCTCAGGGTTAACCAATTTTGAATAAGATTAAAAAGAAAATTGGAATTATCTGATCAGCATAAGAATTAAGGATTTGTAGAATAAATATTGCAAGTCTGGCAATGAAATGATGACACWTGGTCACTGTGAGACTACTGCTGTAGTTCACAGAAAAGGTAGGAGAATGCTTTACCTAAGCAGACTTGAAAATTTTAGCGTAGAYTTTTGAAGGCTGGGTCTACAAGGGCAGGCAAGTTCCTTTCTACCCCTGTAAATGAAATGAAATTGTATTTGCATTCTTAAAGCTTTTGTATAAATTATACTACCTCTGTGGTTTTGTGGAAGCAGCGAGCAGCAACTGTCTCCAGGATGGTGAGCCAAAGACACTTTATTGAACATTTGAAGCTACCTTTACAGCATCAGCCCACATTTCCCTTAGCTCGGTTAACGGACATTAAGCTCAACCTATGATACAACAAGTCATGTAGCACTAGCCAATCATTGTAAATGTCAAACTGCAGGCCATTTACSCAATACGCAAGCCSCCTACAAGGAGGCAGGGACTCCAGTTACTTCCTCATTGCTGTGGGGTGAAGTTTAAATGACCTTTCCATTTTTCCCTACATGCCACCTCCCACAGGTAGGAAATGACTTTCCTGTCTATGAAGGAAAGGGTCTCTGCATTCTGGGTCTCTGCTTTCATTACTGGGATTTGACAATACATCTTCATGTTGAAATAGTAATGACATGTTAAAAATGACATTCAGCAGATATATCCCTTCAGACATCAAACGGCTTTTGGGAAAGCCACTATCCATAGCTGAAAGAAGTCCAGACAGTTATTTTCAAATGCCAAGTCTGGCTATTGAAGAGCCACATGTGCACTCAGTTCAGCAATTGAGTTTGTCACTCATATGGACAAACAGRTGGTATCCTAAGTGGGATTCTCTATTCCCATCTTCTCCACCTCGAGAACTGTGATAAGAGACTTTCTACTTTCTACAGTCACTTTCTACAGTGACTTTGTGTAATGGCTTTCCTGTCATTCAACTCGCTCTCAGATGAATTTCTATCTTAAATGTTGAAGATATCTTACTATATCTCAAAGATGCTTTGGAAAATAACAGTTAGAGGTTGTTTTTATGTATTTCAGATGTTTTATTGTGAAGATGCCTTCTTTCTTTGATGAAAGCAAAAGCAGTAGTAGGTGCAGAGCAAAAYATGCAGGTGACAGGCCTGTGTTTGATCCACTGGCCTCATCTTTGTGTGAATCTCTTTCTTTGATTGTATGAATGCTGGGTTTGTGAGAACACAGTGAGAGCACTGGAGGCCTCAGGGGGAAAAAAAGTGGGTTTTTTTTTCTTTTCTTTCTTTCTTTTTTTTTCTTTTTTTTTTTTCTTTTTTTTCCCCCCCTCAGTAAATTCTTTTACCTGCTCACTGGGAAAGGACATTCTGCCCTTGGACACGCTACCATATGGAGGATGTCAAGCTGGCCAGACTCCAGCCAGTGCAAAAGTTGTTGATTGGAGAGCTGTTTTCCAAAGCATTTCCTAGGATATGAGAGGTTTTGTCTTTCAYTGACACTGAGGTAGGTAAGTTCATTTAGTGCTTTGAAAACTGTGTTGAACTTGATAATACTAGTGTAGGAACAATGTGAGCACGTGAGATACTCCTGTCTGCATTCAGTGTGGAGGGTGACCAGACAGAAGTGAGATACTCATACACAGCTTCCAAAACTGTCCTCTTCATCTCAGGGCAGCTTGTTTCAGAGGAAACAGCCACACGTTTAGGTAGAAACTTGTCCGTTCTTCATSAAAGTGTAATTTAGTGCACTTCGTAACAGGGTTTGTGTGCAGGAAAGTGTTGTTCCGTTTATGGATGAAACTGTCTTGGGGCTCACTACGTGGCCACTCTCTGGCATGAGGTGCAGAGGGAATTGTCCATAGTGACGCCTTTCTGGCAAATATCTATTAGAAAAATGATGGAAGCAAGGATATTTTTTTCTAGGCTACAAAATATATGAGGATAAATATTGAGCTCTGTAGCTGCAAGTGAGCCTTGAAGCAAGGTCAGATGCAAACTTCAGGATGACTTTTTGGATAACCTGTAGTGGCATTTTCTATCTTCAAGCATCTAAGAGTTATCAGACATCTGGTGGAAGCACTCTGTTGTGTTTTGAGCTCATGTTATTCCTGCCCTTAGGCCAAATTTGGTTCTTGTTGCTTATTTCTACTAAAGGCTAMGCAGTAAATGTATCCTTCTCCTGAATTAGCTGTTTTCTGTCTTCGTCTCTCCCATTTGGGATTTATGCTTTCCTCTTGCAGTTAAAATATGTATACTTAAGAAAACRGGTTAGCTACCTTAATGTATTCTCATTCTGTCTGTGTGGAGTTTTTTGGGTTTTTTTTTTTCCTCTAACCTCTCGTTGCTTTCCTATGTTGCATGGTGAAATCCCTGGGAAGGCGTTCCTTGTCAGGAAGCAAATTAAACTGAGTGGCAACACTTGACACAGAATTTGTGGGTAATTGATGATTAAGTTACCTCTAAGAAATCCTTGCTTCCCAAAGAGAGAAACAGTATGCTCTAAATATGCTTTAGTGTACTTTAGTGTGCTTTAGGKTTTTTTTCCCTTTTCTTTTCATGTGGGCTCGGGGAGAGTTATAAAATCATAGTTAAGGACTTTTCATTAATTCAAAGATTGTATTTTAAAAAAGGGCATCTTGGCAGGAGTGTAGGTATTGCAGCAGCGAGTAGTATTATCTCACTAGTTTCTTTTGTGTTTGAGGGAYCTGACAGATCAGAAAGCACCTTTAATGGAACATATGGGGAGTTATGTGAGGACTTTTRGGCCAGGCGCAATTGTGGAACCGCCCAGCGTGGTCAAGGACTAGTCAGCCTGTGGTGGTCAGCCATGTGAGGTCCTCTCAGGTCAGCTGCATTTCYTTAAATATGGAAGGGTGCAAAAACTCAACAGCTTGTGAAAACTGTAATATGGTTTATGTGATTTCMTGTTGTCAATGAAAATGGCATGCTATAAGGGTCTTTTTTTTTTTTTCCTTACAGTCTGCACTGCCTAGGAGGAAGAAAGTTATTTACTGTCTCTTAAGTACACCTTTTCTAGCTCATCAAGACAGAATCATGCAGATAGTGCGGGGCTTCCATCATTYTCATGATTAGTCAGAACAGGATTTCATGTGCCTCCATTTAATATTCAGAAGTTCACAATTTTAAGACTGATTAGCTGATTTTCTTCTTCCATGAGYCCTGATTCTACAAATAATTCTGGCCAAATGGGGATTTTCTTACATCTGAGACTCCTCTTTTGCTCTCCTGCCTTGCGGTATAACTCTGAAAACCACCTTGACAACTATGGTCTTGTGATTCAACAAAACTGGTCAGTGCAGCAAGTGTGTTTGTAGGTGGTTGTTTTTTAATCTTTAATTATTTTACCTCCTGAGGATGAGGACTGGACCCCATTTTAAGCATGATTTATGTTATCCTTATTGACCCTCTAGGTCATTTAAGATTGAAGTGCATTGCTCTGTGTAACTATGCCCTTTATTGGCAGTTTTGCTAATGCAGCTGTCTTGAGCTTAACAGCGAATGAATGACAGAAGCTCTGGAATGTTTTACATCCGCTCAGACAGCTGCCCAGAGAGGAGAGGAAAAACAACATGTCATGGCAGTGTGGTCACTTTGTATAGATATGTGAAAGCTGCTGCAGTCTATCCTACCCAAGGCAGTATGTGGCAGTCTTAAAAAAAAAAAAAAAAAGTATTAGAGGTAGTTTGGGACTTTATTTTTGGCTCCTGCCTGAAACCAGCCTTCATATCTGTGAATGAGCAATAGGAGACTGTTACTCCTGCAGRAGGCACCAGGGCAGTGCCTTGGAGGACCAGAGCTAGGGATACRTTTCTGTTGCTTTGCCAAATAACACAAGCAGGTTGCTGAATCTCTCTGTGCCTCAGTTTCTCAGTAGATAAAGGGTAGATAATTTATTGTGCTAAGATGGTAATTGGTTTTTCATTCCCCCAAGACGCACARAACCGAGACATTCTCTAGTGGTAGAGTGATCCTTCTGACCCTGCAAGGTAGTATGGAAAAGAACCTTCTCTTGAAGGAACGTTGAGAAAGTGCCATCAGCAGGTTTAATCTCTTCTATTGTCCTGCTATTTCTGGGAGTTTATGCTGAAACAGGCCGAAAGAAGAGAGTGTTTTAAATTAACATGAAAGCAACATTGCATTTACAGGAGCTGGGCATCCTTTGGTGTCACTGGACAGCCAGTGTGTTGCAAAAGTGGGGAAAATTGTGATTGACTTCATATAAAGCTAGTGGTGAAATATTGTAAAACATGATTAATATAATAATAAATAAATTAAATTAAAAAGTGCCTCAAGCACTGCAGTTAATTAAACTGTGTTTATAATGGAGTGKTTTTTTGTTGTTGTTTTTGTTGTTTGGGTTTTCTGTTTAAAGAGTCTGAAGTCTGTTTCTTTTTGGAAGACTTGCCTAAGCACTTTCTAACCATTATAATGTCATTATATATGGGATTCATTACATTAGAGACATTAGAGGAGATTAAAAAGGATCTGTCGGAGGCATTGGTTGCAAAAGAAAGGATAAAGACTAGTTGCAGTCTGCACTTTTATTACATGACTCGAAACAAATGCTGAAATATTGTATTTAAGCTAAGTGTGTTTGTGGGAGGGAACATTAGGAAAGAAAGCAAGGCAACTAATACCATTCTCACCATTAAAGAAAGAAATCACAGTGGTTGGGAGAAGTGTGTTAATTAGCAAACTAATTCCCTTGTACTTTAAGTGCATAACAAGTTTTAAATGCCTTCCAAATGGCTTGATATCAATTGTGTTTTGTTCCGGGAATGTAATTGTTTCCATGGCAATGTGGATTTGTGCTGTACATGGATGATGYCTGTAAAGACTTCTAGTCATTTTTATGAAGTCTGTATTAGCTTAGTAACTGACCTGTATTCACGCTATACTTTACTTCTGGTACAGTTGTTTTACAAACAAATTAATACCACCCCCCTCAAAAAAAAAAGTCACTAGAAATGGTCTGGATCCTCAGTCGATCTCAATTTTTTTTCACTATTTCTGGATCTGACTTCAGTGGAGCAGTGCTGTGTCCAGCTGAACATCTTTCCTCCATCTTTATATGTCTTCTTTACATAACTTGTGACAGGACACAAATATAATTTTCTTCCCATTACAGGCCATCATTTGGGTCACTTTTAAATTGCTGTGCTTTTGGACTCCACCCAGGAAGCCCCTACTTCATGGGAAGAACAGATGCTAAGAAGATTTTGCTACAGGGCAGCTGGCCAGAAATGGCCATCCCCTGCTTAAGCGCAAGGGCAGACTGTTGCCTTCAAGTGGCAGAATCTATCAGTTGCAGAGACAGATGTACTGTCAAAAGAGCAAAGGGCCTTTTTTGGAGCCCAGAAGAAACATACCTCCTTTCCTCTGCCACCTATGTCATTTCCCTATGACTTCTACATGTGAGATGCTATAATTACGTCGTCCTTAGAAACCTCCAACTTMTCCTATACTGAGAAAGGTCAGTGTTACCCAATATACTGCCTACCTTAGGAAAAAGAGTCAAATCCCTGCATTAGTATATTGAGGGACAATATAAAAATCCTATGACTCTGGCACAGGCAACCTCTTGAGCCTTGGGCATGTTAGTCTCATACCCTTGGCTCCTCTTGAGTAGAATAYAGTAATTTTGCATTTCCATCACAATTTGTCTGTCCTTTCTACTCCAACAGGAAGTTTTTATCCAAAGGTGGTTTTCCACCTGTGTGTTCATGTAGCACGTACCAGAAAGGAACCGGAGATCCTAAAGCTTCTGCTTCTTGACATGAAAAAAAAAAGATTGTATTGTCATTTCATTTACTAATTTCATAACTTAGAGGCTTCTTTCAAGCCTTAGTCTCCGGAAATGAACATTGACTATACACTAGAATGTCTGCTGCATTTTGGCCTTTTCTTTTTCATTTGGGAATGTGATACATCTTTCTGTTTATATGGTTATAAAAGGTGGAATAAGAGAAATGCAAAGCCAAATATGGGARTAAATGGAAACATTTATACAGAAGRCTCAGTAGTTTCTAATTTGAGGCATGCTTTGGTTTTTTTCCAGTTTATCTTTGTTTGCTCAAGGCCAAGAATTCAAACAAAATCCTGACCTTGAATACTTTATCAAATATATCAGACTTCCTTCAAGAGAAGTGCAATTTCTTAAAAGCTGTGACATAAATCTTGTTTCCTAGAAGAATAAAACTGTATGTGGGAGTGGAGGACAAAAGTAACAGTTTTATCTGTGCACTGTGTAGCTCCTCTGCAAACGTACTTCCTTTGATAAATAGTCTTCAATATTTATTTGCATTCAGTAGTTYTTAATAGTTGTTATGTTTGTCTTATGTTCACACCATGGTACCCAAATTTCAAGTTTCAGCTTAGGTGAAATGTTTATCTGGCAGTGCTGGATGTGTGAGGTGGGATCAAAGAGGCTTTTTCCCCATTTTCTAATAATCATCCATAAGGCCTTGAATTTGAAATATTTCAGGCCATTTCTACCRTTTTGTGAAAATTATTTTGTGGGAAAAAAACCCTCCATTTTGTGAAGATAAAGACCTAACTTCCATCTAACTCTGTTGCAGGAGTAGGATGATTCATCCTGTTTAAAAATAAGTAGAACAGATGTCCAAGATGTCCAGATGTCCCCTGTATCTTGCTGGGATGGGAGGAAACATATCAGTAGAACAGACAGCATTCTTTAACCAAGGACAACCTGGAACTGCTTATTAAAATTAATTTTTTTTTAACACTTCACAAACTTGACAAGAAAACTTAAGGTCTATGTATCCTTTAGTGGACTTCATTTTAATACTAAATCATGCCCATAGCTCAAAAGACCCTTGCCCAGGTGAAGACCCTTTCCCTCAGCATGTGTAATAGCAGGCAAAATGAGTAAATTATAATTGCGTGTAAATTACTAAGCAATCAGTGTAAGAGGGATGTGCTTGATGTAACTGCTGAATGTGTAAATATGGTTTGGARAGTTGGGAGTGTGTGCTTGATTTGTAGGGAAACACTGAGCACTGGGRGGCTTACACAACTTCCAAAATAAAACGAGCAACCAGGCAACAAATCTGCTTTTTGGACAACTCCCTGCTGCTTTGAACTACTTGACAGCCTAAAAAGTATTATAAGAAGAAACTGAAAAAATCCATCCTTCCTTCCTTCCTTCCTTCCTTCCTTCCCTTCCTTCCCTTCCTTTCCTTCCTTTCCTTCCTTTCCTTCCTTCCCTCCCTCCCTCCCTCCCTCCCTCGCCAAACTCCACTTTGCTATACTTTATGTGAAAGCAGAAGTATAACACTAAGACCATCACTGTGATGTTTCCAACTCTATGCTATAAAACTGGACCTCAGAGGTGTAAATGGACTGATAGWGTGGGTAAAGAACTGCTAGGAAAATGGATTTTTGGTTCAACAGCCAAAGTGGCTATCCGCTTTGACTATTTTATATTGACTTAATCATTTCATTTAATTAAATTCTACTTTTTAATGCTTTCACTTTTAATCTTTTTAATCTTAAAAAGAGTTTTGCTCTCAAATGAAAAATTGAATGCCTTTATCTCAAAGAGAAGAGAAAAAAATATGTTTGAAAGTTATATCTCCTCTCTCTGTCCTCTTCCACATATTGTTCTTGCCCATAACTGCTCGCTCTTTTTGACCTGAAGAGTTTCAGTTGCATAACGCTGTGTTTCTGAAAACATATTGTTTGGGGATATCCTGGCCAGCAGCTTCCAAGGCCAAACTTTAGCTTGAGAAAAGCCACGTGCCCAGGGTAAGAAATGAAAACTACTGCGTTTTTCTCAGCAACTTGTCCCACTAGGGCATCGCCCTCTCCCAGTTTGATGTTTTCATTCAGGTACACCAGGTGTCAGACTCTTCATGCCTCCCTTTTGCCATGGCCCAGTTCAGATAATAGGCATCTCTTGCTGGGACCTGCTCCAYGTGCACACCTGAGGATCTTGCCTCACTGCAGAGTAAATCAGGAGTTGATCTTTGTGGCATTTAATTTGCTCTGGCGGTTTGTTCACCATGGGCTTTCTTCTCTTTCTTCAGGTATCTGCAAGAAGTCCCAATGGTTGCTTTTCTTTTGCTCCCTGTGGGCTTTATATATTCAGCCTTCTCTCTAGTGACASCAATAAGCAGCTGTCAGGTAATCTAATGATATTTAAGTCATTGCAACACCTGCACCTCATCTCTGGTAAATTAAAAAAGCCTTAAAAGTTTAAGATACTATCCTCTGGTTAGTACATTAACACTTCCACCTGCTTGTGTTAAGACCCTCTGGCTCCCTGACATCCTGCAAAATGAGTACATTAGCACTTGAAGAAGCTAGCACTGTTTTTTGGAGTGCTTAGAAATAGAAAAGCAGGGAGAGTTCAGCTTCTAGGTCTATTGGCTGTCTGCAAGGACATTTCCTTCTATTCTTTTACCCTTTCAAYTCATGCTGGTCGGCTAGAAGACCTTCATTCCCCCACTGGGGTACACACTTGTTCCCCACTGTCCTCCTGTGCATGGTTGTGTGCACATGTCCACATGAGATATGCACACCATATATGTGCTAACATGCATYCACTTACTGTCTTATGTACATGCTTGGTGTAATTTCTATGTTGCAGATGTTTTTCTGTAGTTTGGAAGTCTTCAGAGACTTGCTTCTGAGCATGATTCAGAGGCAAGGTACTTGAGAGGTAATGCGTTTTCTTCACTAAAAAGGATGCTGACCTTGTCATCTGGTCTCAAATTGTCCAAATACTCTCACAAATCTGGAGGAACTGAATATGCTGCTGTGGACAATCCACAATTTGAAGAATCACACTCTCAACCTGGTTTCTTTCAGAACGTTGCTTTCTTTAAGAGCTCTGTTCCCTGCAGGGTATTTTGGGCTTTCCAACTGAGAAATTTTGGAGAAAAGAAGAAATTGAGTTAATATTTTTAAAAATTCAGGAAAAGTAGTAGTTAAACTTGCACTATGTAACATGGAGGATTTCAGCTCCTTATATAGACAGCATCAGGTATTAATATATCACATACTATGGTGAACTGGTCCGGTCAAGTTTTAATCTGGGGCAGATGAAAAGGAAAAAGGAAAATTTAAAAATAGCTGCGTACATTCTGCATTCAATTCACTCTTAAGGAAACCTGAACAATATTCAGAAACCACTCTAACTCTCTGAAAATCCTGTTGTTTCCAAGCAGAGACGGTCTGGTCTTATCCATGCTGAGGAGCAAATAGGATTGACAAGCATGTAACAGAATTGAGACAGAAAGTGTGAAACTGTGTTTGAAAGCAGAAAGAAGCTTAGAAGCAATTGTACCTTTAGTGTGAATGACAAAAGAGGTAAAAAAATGGATCCCTTAAAGGAGTTTGGACTGCATTTGGGAAAGGTAACAGCAGGCACCTGAGGGTGCCTGAAGAAAAMCCAAAAGAAGCCACATAAAAAATCAGACTTTTTCACCAAACACCAAAATTCAGCACTGGCTATTAAGTGAAGCATGCCTGATTGAGTGGTGTTAGGAGAAAATTCCAGATAGGTGAACATAAGCCTTATAGAATAGCTGAGTCAGCTCAATACTCAGAGACATCACACACCCTGACTCAAAATTGAAGGTGGAGTTTCTASAACGGTTTTGCATGTCAGTGGGACCATGCCCCAGGAGGAGTGCTCTGCTACTCAAGCACTGATGCTCACGGCCGTGGTTTCGTCTSCTGCATTTTGAGTGCATTTGTTTTTAAAGCCAGAATGAAATTTGTATGCCTATTTGTCTTGTAGGGCATTTTTTTTTTTGTCAGTCTGTTAAGGCAAACTCTTTATCACAAGTTTATTTTTTGTGSTTTCCAGAAACTGCCTTTGCTTTGCAGGTCTTTCTCAGAAAGAGAAAAGGGACTTTGCTCTAAAGTAGACACCAAACACCCAAATAAKGCTCAGGGAAAAGTTAATAGAAAAAGGTGGAAAAGTTAGGCAGGTTTTGTTTGTTTCTTTGGGKTTTTTTTACAGAAATAAGTAATTTTGGTTACTTTCAAGCACCTCTGCATGTACCTGTGCCCTGAAGAATAGGTGTGCCCAAGGCTGTGATTTCAGAGCTGGTTGTGCATGCAGGCAAAGCTGCAACACTCACCATAGTCTATTTTTTAGAATTGAAAGAACTATATTCGGGACTAGAGAGGTTTCTTCATTCTTTYTGTTATCCTCAAGGCTAGAAATACCCCTGTAGCTTTGCATGCTTTCCTACTGCCCTCAGAAATGCCACATGTAGTGCAGCATGCCAAAACTCTCCCTCAGCCTTCCTGCCTAGTAGCTGACAGGGCAGTAAYTGGGAAACAGGAACAAGCCTGGTGTGTGTGACAGCTGCATACATGAATGAGACCTAGTAGTGCAACTCTCTTTGTGTGAGCATGTAARCTATAAATAAATATTTTAAAAGTGGCTATTTGGGAAAATTCTGCAAAGTGCGCTATCACTCTGTCTTTAACTCAGAAGTGTTCACTATTTTTTTCAATTTAGTTATTCAGCCATCTGTGGAGGGCACAGAAAAGACAGAAGCGTATAATTAAGCAGGCCAATTGCGCTACACAAATAACAAATAATTGAGGTRGAGCATTCAGCAACAGTTTATAGGCGAAAAGTCATTTTTCATTACTAGCGAGCACTTATGAAAATTAGGTGCAGTTGTGAGAAACAGGTGTCAGAAACAAAATATCAAAAAAAAAAAAAGGATTTGAGAGGATGAGAAACTTTTCTCAAATTACTAATACAAGTCTAAAAGTCTAACCACATCCACAGACACTCTCAAGTAGGCAATGGAGAAGTAATACATATCTTACCATCTGTCTGGATCCTTAAAGCAAGTAGATGCTGTCTTTGGAGATGCTGTCTTTTCCCATCGCTCCTAGAAGGAGCACCTCACTCCAGGTTGTTCARGACCTCTTACTCCAAATCAGTCCAGGGAAAAGCAGCACTCACAGAGTCAATTCCCAGCTATGGCACAATCAGGAAGCCTTCTTGAAGCGTCTGTTCACTACTTTTTGTTTTGTTTTAGGGTTTGTTTTACACAAGAAGCTGGAGTATTAAATAGTGGATGACCCTGTTGACTATTTTTCCATAGTGGACAATATCAGTATATTAAGTTAGCAGTATGTGCAACATGGAAAAGACTTAATGTGAATCTATGAATAAAACCATATCATATAAACACTAACTGTTGAATTTAAATAGTTGCTGTCTTTTTTTTTTAACATTAACATTAAAAAAGTCTGCACTATGCTGAACATACCCAAATGTTATGCAGTCTTTTTCCTAGTCAAATAAARACTCACGAATCCCTTCCTCTGCCATACTCAGCTTTTTCTCAAAATAAAGAGATTTCACCAATTTCAGAGTTATTCTGTAATGAATAAATGCCACCTAGTCCACTGAGATTATCATTTAGATTGATGTTCTTYGAGCTTGCTTGCTGATTTTTTGAGAAGCCATGCATTTCCTTTGACTGCTTATTTAAATGGCTTGCTGTGTTTGCAAAGTTTTACCTTTATTTATGCATTTCATAAAAGTATTTCACATGCTTTGCTCAGAAGAGTTAAAGTTTGTGAACAGCCAACAAACCAATTCTGTATTGGGAACCTAATGCAGAAAAACATATAGAAAAGAAAAAAAAAGAGAAGAGAAATACATCTATCACATTTTTTTCGTGATTGTACAACCTGTATGTTAAATTGCTTAGACATACAGCCACTCCAGAGGTATCTCTGGAGGGCCAAGTGATGGTATTCCTATTTATGCTTATTCTCATTTGTTGTGAGCCTTTGACTTAAGAGAGAGTTGAAAGTGCATAGGAAAAAAAAAAAGGCAAATTGGACCACAAAATGTGCACACATTAAATGTAAGTAGTACTTCAAAAACCTTAAAGATCAGTCTTTACTTCAGCACTCATTCCTAGTGATCTTTATTTATGGTATATTTCYATGTGAGCTGGGAAGATGATGGTGAGAGAAATATGCTTCTCAGGCTTCTCATTAATATTTTTACCAATCTTTTTAAKAATGAGCATCCCCCAGTCTGACTTGGATGTGAGCTGGTGCAGCAGTTCTTGTGGAATGTGTGTAYGACTGCAGTGCATCAGAAGTTATCAACTGAGGAGCACATTTACTTATCAATGKTATAGTGGTTGTGCTTTGACAGGTATGCAAACTGAAAGTTCAATTTACATTTTCTGAAAGAATATGTAGTAAATGATTAGTTTTCAAATGGTTTTTAGTACAAGGAATGAAACTACTTACATGACTGATTTTCTGAAGTTACATTTGTTTTCCTTGTATTTCTTTTCTTATAGATGCGATTCCTATTTGCTAAGGATTTGGAGCATTACATTTAAACTAAGTAAGACTTGGAAGGCAATTTTAGAAAAAAATAGATATCCAAATCACTATCATAATCTTTCTAGCTCTTTGAAAATGAAAAAGAGAGTGTTTCAGAGAGCTATCTATTGGAAAGATTAGTTTTATCATGAAATTATTGCTTTAGCATATGGTTTGATATTGGCCATTACCCTAAAAAGTTCACAGATGAAAACACAGGGAGACTTGCCAGTGAAAAGGAGCTAATGACTGAAGGAGTGCTTTTCTTGCATGCTTTATTTTTCCTCCACAGGTAGAGCACTGCATATTGGCTTCACCTTGGAGAAGCAAACAATACAGAAGAAGAAAAGCAAAGGAAGGAATAGGTTAAAATTCTACAGTACATTTCATAAATCTATTGATTTTTTTGAAGGAAAGCATATTTTATTAATACTGCCAGATAACCTTAAAAAAAAAGGTGCATATGTTTTTGAAGGATAACAGCTTTTTGTTCATTCTTTGGAAATAACGAGCCTGTGTTTACACAGGAGACTAGGAGAGCACTCCTAGTCCTAGTGAATAAGTTTGTGCATGTGTGAGCAGTATGTGGCAGTATGTGAAGGTATAGGTGGTATATATATTGTGTTGCATTCTTTCATTATATTTTCTCATTAAAATTGATTTTGGCCAGCGTAGAGCTTTCCTTGAGTAAAACTTAAATATCTCTATCACAAATAAGTCCTACCTGTGTTAAAAAATAAACAAAAATAGATTTTGTAAGATACATAGTGTGAATTGCATTTGCATAATGAGAGAAAGACTGCTTATTTGCCCTTTAGCAGAGAGGCCAGTGTCTCTTTGAATGTTTTGTACGCATTGTGTGACAGTATGGTTATATCAATCTCCGGATGCCAACATTTTATTTATAAAAATAATTTCTTCCAGAAGACATCCCATACCAGTGTCATATTGTTGAATGATAATGGCTATATTAGCAGTTATCTCTGGTTATACATATGTCCACCCATCTGCCTTATGACTTTGCATCTGAGGAAGGTGCTGTGCATTAGTTGTTTTACTTAAAAGTCTGCTTATGTGGAAGTGGTGATATGTTCAGCTAAAATCGCCTGTTGGTGATCAGGAAAAGCCCTTCCTGAAGTCCCCAGGTGGAGGGAACCAGAGTTAGGGCTAGGACAAATTACGGATTTAATGCAATTCAAGATACTTCCATTTTCAAGTAATTGTCAGCCATTCCCATAACCTTCATTTGTAACTGGAACACTTCTTAAATTAGGAAAAGGACTGTCTTCTTGGAAGTTCTTGGTGGATTTGTTTTACACAAGGAACTAGAGTATTATTGCCAAAGGGGATCAAATGTTGCAAAATGGCATTCTGCATGCATAYGTTCCAGTTAAATTATGGTTTATTTTGCCTGCATCTGGGTCTATRTATCACTTGCTATGTGGAAAAATTCCCTCCTGGGAGAAGCTAGCGTAAGGTGATGCAGAACTCAAATCTTAGTGGGACTTTGTGCTGAGCTTTTTTGCAAGRCTAGAATTTGTAATAGAAGATAAATATTACTGTGCAGGGAGAAATATGAATACCTAGCTAGCTAAGTAGGGGTATTATCATGGGAACATGTTCCTTATTCATTCCTTACTACTACTCTCCTTTGTAAGTTTCAGTCTTCTGGGCAAAGAGAAGCAACACGGACACATGAGATAGATACAACAGAGATACAACACGTTCTAAGTGGCAAACTACTGCTTTGAAAATGTCTCAAWTGATGCACTGTGTGAAAAATCTTCCTTGTAGTCATCTGGCAAGCAAAGAGGGAGTTTGGTTTGCAAATGCATYTTTTTTCAGGCTTGGTTCCTGTTGCAGAACACCRTTCTGCAGCCACCTTGAAGGGTGTGCAGGAGAGGATCGGGTCCAGCAGCCTAACTTGTATATATGTATATATTGTRCATAGTTAATGGGGGGGGACTTATAGGGGTTTGGAGCAGCAGGCCGCGTGACCTTCGGGTGACCCTAGACCGGTGGGGGCCGGAGCGCACCCTGGCCCGGCCAGGGTTGCCAGGGGGCTGGGAGCACCTGGCCAATAAGGGGCCTGGATTCTCCCGCCATTGGCAGGGACCAATGGTCGGGAGGATCCAGGGCGCCCCAATCCRGGACCGCCRTGGCATYGTACCACYGTAGGCCACCAATGAGCGCTCACAGGGTGGCCACCCCGGGGCCAACCAGAATGGTCGGCGCGGTCCCACTGCTCTATATAAACCCCGCGCTCCCCTCAATGAACGGCTTGTTCCACCATTGACCCAGGTGTGTGTGTTCTGTGCATGGGTGTATCGTGTGCCTGCGATCAGTGGCTGGTGTGTGAGTGCGACTGGGTCTTAGGTGGGCAGTTCCCACCCTTGCCAAGCGCCTCCTCAGGGCGGCGTCCCGGCTGGCCTGCCTGACAGCTGCCAGCGTCCTGCGTGGCGCCCCACGGAGACCTCCGCCGAAGGACATCCCGGCGGGGGGCCGGCGGTGTCGGGCCGGTGATACACGGCTGCGACCACCACCCGGTGGCCATGGAGGGAAGCATCTCCCAACAGGTTCTCATCCAAATTCTTTGTATTTCTTTTGTAAAAAAAAAAAACATAAGAAAATTTCCCCTGATGGAATGGACTTTTCGAGGTCCTAAATGGATGCCTTCCACTGAAAGCATGAAGGTCTCATTTGATGGGAAGAGGCGTTTTCTGTCTCTAGCCACAATAAAATGTCTGTTACACACAACACTGTGGTTTTGCTCCCCTGCCTTAGATCAATTCAAAATTGATTATCTGAATCTAAGGCAAATCTGATGTAACAGGCAAACTGTAGATAAAATGTTAAATGAGCATGCAGGACTGCCAGCTGTGGTATTTAAATATATGTCCACCTCTCCATTTCTACTCCCTTCTCCCAGAAAGAATTATTTTCTTGGAACATTATAGAAATAGATACCTCCACAGTTTTGAATGTATTGTTTTCTTTTCATTGGCCTTAAGTTTGAACCAATTAACACTCTTCTCATTTAAATTGCATCTATGGTGCTTCATGTTGTCATTGATTTCTGTAAAGAACACTCCTTGGTTGGCCTTATTCTCCCATGGTTGTCCATGACTTCACCTCTTGTTAAGGAAAAGTCCTGCCAGAGAAGTAAGCTGGACTGGAGCGATATTGTCATTAACTGAGGCATAGTTAAAATAGAGATGGTGATCTGAGAAAAGAAGAAAACAGTGAAATTTGAGCAGACTTTTTACACTTGGTTTTGAGTAGTTTTAGTTAAGTTGAGGAGCTAATGAATCATACAGAGTTATGGGAGCTGGGGCATGACTGTCCTGCACTCGCTACTTTTGCCTGTTTTCCAAGGAGTAGCTTTATAACGTGTCGCTCATATTTTTCAGAGGACCCTTTTTTGAGAAGTGCTATATTTCAGRTGGTACAGAATGGGACAATACACTAAAACAACCTCCAAAACTRTCAAAAAATGAGAATGTTGTTTCCTGTTCAGCACTAATCATTGGGATAAATGATAATCTTTGTAATACAAACGATAATTTCAAGWTAGTTATTTTGTTTACTTGTGTATAGAAGATGAAAATTTGCTTTCTGCCATAACTTCTGATGGTAAATTTTTACAACTCACGCCTTTCTCGAAGGAGGATGTCCAAAACTAATACATTTAGACATTCAMACATGCAATTTCAAAATTCTGTGAAAATTCTGACACAATTTCTGTCTGCATTATTTGCCCTACTGTAATAAGAACAAACTGTCATTGGCACCAACTACTCAGGAATGCTAAACTTTATGCAAGAGTCATGTAAACCACACATAAGAGCAGGTGAAGGATGCCTTTACAGTGAGGCTAGCTCCAGAGATCAAGTAGAAAGTGTTTATTTAGTCTTTTTAATTAGCATTTTCACCAGTTTACAGGATAATTATTTTTCTGTCAAAGATTTACTTAGCTTAGCTAGAAGAATCAAAATATTTTATTTTTCACATCCTGGTTATAATATTTAATAAGACMAGTAATACTCAAAGTTACAGCAACTGCAGTGAGGGTGTTTGGAAAAATCTGACAGTCTGAGAAAGTTTTCTCATAAATGGGGAGAAACYAGTAGGGTATTATGGGCAATTTTTGAGGCTCCCACAGAGACCAGAGTCTCATTATGCATCATGTATACTGTAAAAGCCATTCTGTTTTAACAGACTATGGTCTGAATAARTATGATTGAAGGAGAAATGGGGGCTGAGAGGGCAGGAATTCYTGAACATGAACCAAGCGAGACTGAAAATGAACCCAGTCTGCCAGTGAGTGAAATAACTTTTTCCTTTTTAATAGCATATATATGGAATAGCATATCACTGTGGCCCACACGTGGCAGCATCTTAAATCAATTTCTGTGGTTATTTTAGATCTGGATGGTAAACATGTTTTGTTTTCACTCTCTTAAATGATGCTTAATGACTAGATGGTCAAGTAAACTGGATCTGTTCTTTGGTAATTTGCTTAAGTTTACATTTTCTCATGACAATACTGTTCACTTTGAAGGCTACTATAATTTGGTGTGAATATCTGATAAAGCAATAAAAGAGGAATGCCACAAGCACTCCCCACTTAGTAGGAGGAATCTTATTTCTGTGCCTGTGATAATAAATGTGAAAAGCTCACCTACCTCCGAACAGTAAAAAAGCACCCTTAAATAAGTGGTCAGTTGGTAACATATAACTCAATCTGCAGGTCTGGGTGAGGGTGCATCACCTGTGGATTGAGCCCTTTAAATTGGCCAAGAYTGGTGTCTATGGACTACTATGAGCAATGGGGTAGTGAATGAGAAGGGAAACATGGGAACTGGGGGAGTATTTAATATTTTGAACTGCTAAATATACAGTTAAAAACAAACAAACACATCAAGTGGGTTTACTTGCCCAGTTTCCTTTGCCACCAGGGAACACAGGGAACATGTCTAAAGGTTCAAGATGAGATATTCCTGTTGACAGCCATGTTTGARTTACATTAACTGATGTGATTTTCTAACAAGAGAAGATTTTCCAGTGCGAACAAGTCTCCAAAAACCTGAAGCTAAAGCAGCCCTGGTCTCTGCTGAATTGTGCTTTGCCATCTTCACTACGCCAACATACAGATGTGATGTCTTTTTTCTTTTAGCAGAACAAACTCACATAAGGCCTGCGCTGCCAGTAACCTACAGTATGAAACAGATTTGTCATTTTTTGACAATAATTCTCATGGACTCCAAAACAAATGTACTTCTGAACAGTAACTGCACAAACAATGAAAGAAACACTCTCAGCTGCTTACCAGCCCATCCATCTTTTCAAATCATGTCAGCAGACTTCATGTTGTTTGCCAAATTTTATTGTTTCATAGAGGGGGAAATAATTTGTGGTGAAATTCAGCAAGCCATTGAACTTTGCAGCTGTTGATTCCTTGCATTTGATTTCTAKCACATTGCTGTTTCACCATTTACCTGTCATTTGGTTTTGATTACATAGTTTATCCACACTATGTCATTACCTAGATCACACTGGGAAATTCAGAAGCTGAACCCTTCCGCTTGTAAAAGTGTCCACTCCACATTTGTAAAACTTACAGTCATGCCATGTGCCTGATTTTACAGCACTGTGTTGGGCAGGGCATGAATTCTTCCTTCTGTCAAGGAAAACACCTTTATACACCTCATCCTGAAGTCTGCTGGAAAGAAAATGAGTCAGGGTTTTGTTGTAATAGGAAGGTCAACGAACAGATTTTATAGAAAGGGAGAAAGTCCAGACAGYGTAGCAGGTATCGCTGTTTAGAAAGGCAGCCAAGGCAGACTTCATGCCATGAGCTGTATCTTACAGCATAAGGACAACTTGGATCCAGGYTGTACCTGTGACATGAGAGAGGAAGAGGTGCTGGGAACTGAGCAATGCCTACTCTTCCTGTTCCCGTGTTGTTGTTGCTGTTATAAATGAACRGCTTAATGAGAACCGAGGGAATTTATGGGCAGATATGGAAATGTTGTTCCTATGGTTACCAGGTGCTCCCTCTCAGTTAGGAAATGTCACTAGTATAATGACAGCCCAAGGGTAAACACATGAGGTACATGATGAAGAAACYCCCCTGCTCCAACAGAAAATCCTCATTGTTTGGGCAGCTTGTTCTGCAAACCACTATCCATTTTAATGCCTTTCTGTCTCACTCTTTCTCTCTGTGAGCTGAGTTTGATTGGATAATAAGGAGCTCCAGGGATAAGAAAGTGCAAAAACAAAATGGCATTTAGAGGAAAAGTTTATTTACCTGTATTACAAAGCTCTCTGCTAAAATCGCTCCCCACTCATCTCCTTCCTACATGGGCTGAACACTAAGGCAGACTGTGCATTTCCAGAATTTAAGAGAATAGAAAACTAGATTTGGTTTTTTTTATTTTGTCTATATACTGTCTGTCCTGAATATATTAAATCCGGTGAGTGACACTTGATCTTGACCTGCAGGCAGAGAATGAAGAGAATGAGCAGAGACCTTCTGCCTCTCAGCCCAATTTCTTGCAACTTTGGTGTCATTGCTGCTGTTACACGCTAGGTCTGTGAGGACTCAAGGTGGGCATGACATTTCAGAGGGAGGCCACCAGTCTGTGAGAGGTGGCATGGGATGTGAGAGATGTTTTGCCCAGGGCTGCCTACAGACAAGACAGGAAGGATTGTGGTGTTGGATTAATTCTTGCTGCAATTTTCTGAAGGCAACAAGATGACACTAGTGATTGCTTTGACATTGATTTCTCAGTACAAAGTAATTACCTAGTCCTTTAGAAAAAAAAAATATATATATAGGAAGAGACAGAAAATATAGGAAGAGACAGAAAATCAGAAGAGCTGCTCATAAAGGAGTGGACCCCACCACTTTAAGCAGCCCTGACTACAAATAATCCTAAAGACTAAAGCATTAATATTCTGCTCAATGAGAGATAAAACTGAATCTCACCATGGCAATATCCAGTGTGTTGCCTCCTGCTGTTTACAGATTGAGACTGCAAACTCCTTGCCCTGGGAGGGCCTGTGAATCGTACAGTTCCTCCTGGAGTGTAGGGCCAGTCTCTGGTGGTGTGTAGCAAAGCAGAGCCACAGCTGCAACCCTGGGAAGGTCCCTGTGGGCACCAGCCCAGGTTATGCGAGCACCATTTCTTCTAGGGCATCAGTTTAGGATGACTACAAAGATCTTTATAAGGCCAGAGAATTTTGCTGATCTTGCTGAGTCTCAGATTCCTAGTTCAGGTGCTTTAAGCAGATACCATAATCTCTGTCTCAAGCCATGGAGAGAGACAGAAGCTCGAAAGAGTAAATTAGTTCACACAAAGTCTGAATATCCCTGGCCCATTATTCCTGTCTCCATTGACAACAGATGCAGAATGACTTCAAACAATTGCTTCCACTAGAATCTCAGTCACTCTCATTGCTATCTTAGTGAACATTGCCATCCTGAATGGCWTATTACTCTGGATGACAGTTTGGCTTTGTCACAAGCCGAGTAGATATTCTGAGATCTAGGAATTGAACTAGAGTTAAGTGAGATGTTGGTTGTCCATTACAGACTGTATTTCCCACAAAAGGCCCACTACTGCTTACCCACACGGCAGCAATATGTAGGGAAAAAAATCATAAATGACTGGTGCCAAGGGAAGGAAAGAGAGACAGCAAACAGGCAAGATGCTTGTTAACAATGAAGACAAGACTGCTTACTCTCTTCTTGTGATGCAAGAGATTATTGGGGAATCAAAAGGCAGTAGAGATGCCTGCTACTCTAAGATTAGCTAGATGGGCCACTGTTCTGGGCTGGTATAGCAAGTTTTTATCTTTTTGATTTTGGAGGCTTAAGAAAGCTGCACTCTACTGTGAGTTTGGGTTTGTCATTGGACAAACTCATAGCCTGGATGTGACTGAAGGCCAGCAATGTAACTCTGGGACAAAAGGAGCCCGTTACACCAGGCATTTCTTCACCCAGTGAAGGATCTCAACACAGTAAGCAAAATCAGAATTTTGCTCTTCTGCTGATTTTCAGGATTTGTCTTCTCTGGACTTGATTTTTGGTTGTTCTCTGAATAGTTCAAGAAGCAATATGGGAATCCTATCATACCCATCATCCATCTCTGTTGTTTGCACTCTGGTGTATCGCTGTAATACCCAAATGCTTCACAATATAGTACATTTGAAATTTTGGTCAGGTTTAAACATTTTCAGTTTACTGACAAAGTGTAAAGAAAGTCTGAGTCTGGTTAATTAGAGTTTTGATTATTGCGTATTTAAAAGTGTATGCCAAGTAGTTAATTTTACAATATCATCTCAAGACAAAAAAAAAAACCAAAAACAAACACAAAACACCCCACCAAACAGTACTTCCTTGAGCAATATCTTGAGATTGACTCTTTTGAACTTCTTTGGAACTGGAGAGAAAGAAATCTGAATTAATTCAGCAGCACTGACGCATGTATTGGAGGGCAGGATGGGGAAGAGAGATTTTCTTTAAAGACATACAGGTAGAGAAATCATGTGTAGCTGCAGGAATCCTCAGCAATTGCTGTCCTTGTGACAGCACTGGAGAAATCCAGTTTTAGAAATCTCATTAGAAAGAATGGCAAATGCTGTGTGATGAATCTTTGAAAAAAATGCAAAACCTCATACTCAATGGCTTCCCTTCCCTTCCCTTGTTAAGTTGGTTATACTGATTGCCCCCACAAATTAACACCGTTTTACAGATATTCTGGCAACAGCAATGTTTTCTGTCTCAGCGCAAGAATACAGCYTTTGTCTGGTAGTATGTATCTCCCCAGCTACCTATTCCACTGTTTGAATTTTGGATTATTCAGGGTTTTGCCCTGATAAGGGAAATGGTATCATGGTGTTTGTAGACAAGGTGAAGTTATTTCCTATCCTCTAAACATGTTCAGTGTCAATTCGTTGTCATGTTGATCTCCACAGGAGTTAAGGACAGCACAAAACCCTCCCTCATATTTCCTGCAGCTGTAAAGTTTTTACATGTCCAAACTCAGTTATAAGGCATTCCTGATTTGTTTCCACACATCTTCTGTGATGGTAATGCTGATTTCCAGACATATTTTGTGTATGATCTACTGTGTTTCAGGTGATTTGGACCCTCTGTGGATTCTTCATGGAGAAAACAGAGATGCTGTAGGTGGTGTTTTTGAAGTCCATCTATTCATGCAGCCATCATACTTGAAGACTAGTAGTTTTGTAAGTCATTGTAGACCAGTGATCTGGTGACTCAGACACTCTGAATGAGTGATGTAGAATCAAGAAAACCCTGCCATTCTGACATAMCACTTAGGACAAGTGTTCAGTGGGAGCTGTTCTTAATATTCTCTTTTCATCCTTTTTACAGAAATGAGGTGACGATAGAATGACACTAATGTACCTTTTTCTTTATTTTCCTTCCAGTCCYCTAAGCACTATCCTATAGCACTATAGCACTAATTATAGCACTATAAYTCCTGAATTAATTTGCCACATTTAATCAAATTTAACAGAAAGGTAAAAAACACTAAAATAAGTAAGCTTCTCTGAGAAAGGTGGTCAGAGAGAGAAGAGTAAGATCCNTACTGCTTACCCACACGGCAGCAATATGTAGGGAAAAAAATCATAAATGACTGGTGCCAAGGGAAGGAAAGAGAGACAGCAAACAGGCAAGATGCTTGTTAACAATGAAGACAAGACTGCTTACTCTCTTCTTGTGATGCAAGAGATTATTGGGGAATCAAAAGGCAGTAGAGATGCCTGCTACTCTAAGATTAGCTAGATGGGCCACTGTTCTGGGCTGGTATAGCAAGTTTTTATCTTTTTGATTTTGGAGGCTTAAGAAAGCTGCACTCTACTGTGAGTTTGGGTTTGTCATTGGACAAACTCATAGCCTGGATGTGACTGAAGGCCAGCAATGTAACTCTGGGACAAAAGGAGCCCGTTACACCAGGCATTTCTTCACCCAGTGAAGGATCTCAACACAGTAAGCAAAATCAGAATTTTGCTCTTCTGCTGATTTTCAGGATTTGTCTTCTCTGGACTTGATTTTTGGTTGTTCTCTGAATAGTTCAAGAAGCAATATGGGAATCCTATCATACCCATCATCCATCTCTGTTGTTTGCACTCTGGTGTATCGCTGTAATACCCAAATGCTTCACAATATAGTACATTTGAAATTTTGGTCAGGTTTAAACATTTTCAGTTTACTGACAAAGTGTAAAGAAAGTCTGAGTCTGGTTAATTAGAGTTTTGATTATTGCGTATTTAAAAGTGTATGCCAAGTAGTTAATTTTACAATATCATCTCAAGACAAAAAAAAAAACCAAAAACAAACACAAAACACCCCACCAAACAGTACTTCCTTGAGCAATATCTTGAGATTGACTCTTTTGAACTTCTTTGGAACTGGAGAGAAAGAAATCTGAATTAATTCAGCAGCACTGACGCATGTATTGGAGGGCAGGATGGGGAAGAGAGATTTTCTTTAAAGACATACAGGTAGAGAAATCATGTGTAGCTGCAGGAATCCTCAGCAATTGCTGTCCTTGTGACAGCACTGGAGAAATCCAGTTTTAGAAATCTCATTAGAAAGAATGGCAAATGCTGTGTGATGAATCTTTGAAAAAAATGCAAAACCTCATACTCAATGGCTTCCCTTCCCTTGTTAAGTTGGTTATACTGATTGCCCCCACAAATTAACACCGTTTTACAGATATTCTGGCAACAGCAATGTTTTCTGTCTCAGCGCAAGAATACAGCTTTTGTCTGGTAGTATGTATCTCCCCAGCTACCTATTCCACTGTTTGAATTTTGGATTATTCAGGGTTTTGCCCTGATAAGGGAAATGGTATCATGGTGTTTGTAGACAAGGTGAAGTTATTTCCTATCCTCTAAACATGTTCAGTGTCAATTCGTTGTCATGTTGATCTCCACAGGAGTTAAGGACAGCACAAAACCCTCCCTCATATTTCCTGCAGCTGTAAAGTTTTTACATGTCCAAACTCAGTTATAAGGCATTCCTGATTTGTTTCCACACATCTTCTGTGATGGTAATGCTGATTTCCAGACATATTTTGTGTATGATCTACTGTGTTTCAGGTGATTTGGACCCTCTGTGGATTCTTCATGGAGAAAACAGAGATGCTGTAGGTGGTGTTTTTGAAGTCCATCTATTCATGCAGCCATCATACTTGAAGACTAGTAGTTTTGTAAGTCATTGTAGACCAGTGATCTGGTGACTCAGACACTCTGAATGAGTGATGTAGAATCAAGAAAACCCTGCCATTCTGACATAACACTTAGGACAAGTGTTCAGTGGGAGCTGTTCTTAATATTCTCTTTTCATCCTTTTTACAGAAATGAGGTGACGATAGAATGACACTAATGTACCTTTTTCTTTATTTTCCTTCCAGTCCCCTAAGCACTATCCTATAGCACTATAGCACTAATTATAGCACTATAACTCCTGAATTAATTTGCCACATTTAATCAAATTTAACAGAAAGGTAAAAAACACTAAAATAAGTAAGCTTCTCTGAGAAAGGTGGTCAGAGAGAGAAGAGTAAGATCCAACAGTGCTCCCACAGAAAGGAAGATGTTGTCAGTAATACAAGATCATGGTAGAAAAATGTTCCATCTGCAAGAAAACATACAACTTACTAGRCATCAGGGAAGCCAGCCAACAGGGCAGAGCCATGAAGGTAATGGCTACTACATTTAATTGAAAGTCTTGTTTTCAGAGGAAACAATTAARGAAGAAATAACATTTAAAATCAGCTACCTGTGATGATGCAATAACCATGAAGTAATATACTCAAAAAAAATTTATAAAGTGAAGTATGAAACAAATCATTCACTTTTGGGATGAAGTAAAGAATTCCTCCGAAGTTGGCTTTTTCATTCTTTTTTTTTTTATAAAAATTCTTCAGAGCTTTGTGAAAATATCCTCAACATGCATGCCATTTTGTTTAATTCCTTCCTAAAGTGCTGTAATAATGTACTATTTGCCAGTACAGCAAAACTGGTACCATTTAATTTAAATCAGAGTGTGTGTACAGCTAGCTTAAAGGTGTTAAAATAGACTTATTCATAGTTTCCTTTTATATTCCTTGAATATTTAACTGTAATTTTTTTTTCTAATGGAGATTCCATATATGCGATACTGATTATCACACATCTGAAGTATGATTAGCAATTGCTCATGGAAGCTCCATGCATTGATGGGTGTTGCCTAGGTTTTTGTAAAATTATCTCATGCACAGGTTGATCCAAAACTTCAGCTTGACTTGCTTTTCCTCATTCATGCCACCTATCCCTTCAGAAGCATCTGTGTTTTTACTTGGGAAATGCAGGTTAAACCCTACACAGACTATAGAGGTTTTTTTGTTAAGATGAYTTAACGTTAAAGTTTTCTGAAAATATCAGCAGGTGATGGTTAGCTGTGCAAGGTTCTGGAGGTATTCTGGGAACTATGAACCAGCAAATGTTTCCCCAATGTGTGTAAATTAGATTAAAATAAATTTGGAAGCATCTATATAGCCATTACAAACAGGAAAAAAAAATTTCATATTCAAGTTAGAATTTATACACAAGAAGGACTGGCTGCTAAGAAAACCATGATCCTTAAAGAATGACCATCTTTGCTAGGGATTCACGTAGCAGAAAGCAAATTGTGAATGGTGTTCACAATGGAAGGATGGAAGATTTTTCTTTCAGTGCTCCTGTCAGCTGTGRGCTACATCTGTGCTAGTAAATTACACATTAACAGAGAGTATTTTCTGGCTCTCAGGCCAGCTGGCTGGTCTTGACCTTGTTCATATCGTTACACTCCTTTAGGCTCCAAGCAGGATGTCCACATCAAAATTGACTGTTGGACATGATCTCTGTCCTGTGATAGCTGCAGAAATTGGGAAAGTCCGAGTTGACACAGGCCAAGCTATGTTGGGGCCCTTCTGCAATTATAGAGGAGTTGGCAGTTGTGCCAAGGTGTCCTCTGGCACTATGTTTTTGGATAGTACAGCTCCAGCCTTATATTTATTTAACCAATGTGCATTTCAAAGACCACAGATATTGTATGTGCAGAAATTCAATGATGTGGCGCAAGTAGCACTTAGTGTCTGAGAGTACCTGAAGCTCTTTCCTTACTTTCTAAACCTCAGGCAAATCCCATACCATATTAATGATGTGAGATCTCATATAGCTAGGAGTGCAGGTTTTCAATAATAACAACTCCTGATCTGCAAGTTAAACTCTTGTCACAGAGTTGTGATGCCTCTGAGCTGGCAGCTTCTTTGCCAGAAGGAAAAGGGCAAGTGCATCAAGAAGCCTTTGAGTTGGTGTAGACCAGTGGCACTGAGCAGCTGCTTTCCAGTTATCCAAATCTCACATAGTCTTTCAAGACATGTCCTAGATTTTGACCTATTGAACAAGTACATAGCAAGTCAAATGGAAAATGCGTGGTTTGCTGCTCTCAGCTTTGAGATAGGATCAGGAAGGTCAATTGAAGATTAACGAGTGAAACTACTTTCTAAGCCTATCTGTAATACTTTTCATGTGGCTTTCAAAGGAAATAGGAYGTATGTAGTAATCCTCTTTAGTTAGTTTCCCCTTACTCTGACCAAATTTGAACAAATATGACAAGAATGGCAACTTACAAGTTACCAAGTGGAGGAGAGAATCTCTATCAATGTCCCCAGTGAGGAAGTTTGATTTAAGSAAAAGATGAATAAGGATTGCAGAAGGAAGAACAAAGTGCTCYTAGAAACACTGCAGCTGAGGAAAGATCTTAATCCAGAGTTCTGTCCTTCACCAACAGTGATCCTCAAGCACGCTTGAGGCTAGTTTGCAAAACAAGTTTGCAAAACACACATGCCAAACTATGTCAGCTTTTGGGAGAAGTGGCACTTGGTGTGTGTACAATAGTATGATCACACTTCTCAGCAAGTGCTTGCTAGGATTTTACCTGAAGCAGCTCCATCTGAGACAAAGCTCTCCTTTTCTCTTTCTCTTTCTCTTTCTCTTCTCTTCTCTTCTCTTCTCTTCTCTTCTCTTCTCTTCTCTTCTCTTCTCTTCTCTTCTCTTCTCTTCCTCTTCTCTTCTCTTCTCTTCTCTTCTCTTCTCTTCTCTTTCTCTTTCTCTTTCTCTTTCTCTTTCTCTTTCTCTTTCTCTTCTCTTCTCTCCCCTCCTTTTGTCTTCTTTTCCTGTGAACTACAGTGCTACTTGCATTTTCTTCCTCCTCTCTTTCTCTCACCTACTTGGTTATTCTTATTAAATCTAATTTATGTGTCCTGAATCTTCTCATTCTCTTTCTATATCCTTTCCTGAGATTTTTCCTTCTTTTTTTTTCTTCTCTGAACTTTTCCTGGTATATATATCTCAGCAGAGACCTGTTGTCTCTGCTGATACGGTCTGGACTCAAACATTCTGACTCAGGCCGAAGGACAGCAAACTTCTCTGCTAAGTGAAGAGACCCTTCGTTTGAAAAGGCTCTGCTAGAGAACAAATATGAGCATTTCCATTCCAATTAAAACAATGCCGCGTCTTTCCCCAATCAYAGGCTGACATTTTTGCAGGCCTAACAGGTGTGGAAAATTGAGGGCCATTAGGMGTGATTGCCTATAATGGCAAATAGCAGAGCTGAACTCTGAGRAGGGCTACACTTACCCAATGTCATTTGACATATAGATATTGGATTTTCAGRACAATGAACCTGGGAATGCTAATGGTACTCCTGTCCAAGAGAGACAATGAAAATGAGCACTTGCTATCAGTTATTTAAGTCTGCTATTATTTTGGACCGCTGGCTATGAATCAAGTTCAAGCCAAACTGAACACAAATCACTTACTTAGAACTGCATTCAAAAGGTCTCCAATAAAATTAGTGGCAGAGCTGCGAGCCTCGTGTAACTTAAGTGAGCCATCGTTGCATATCTGCCCCTAAATGTCAATGTGGCCATCACTGCTTCTGTGCTGCTTTACAAGTGAGAGCATGGAGCCTTGACAATACTTGATTGCCACTGTACACACAGACACCAGCTGTATGGATTGCCTGACTGCATGGCATTTTGTGAGCGTGCCAAGTGACYGCTGAAGGTTAATAGGACATGGGAAGGCGGAACTGATCTTTGTTACTYGTGTAGCTACAGGGAGGTTCTACGGTCACCTCTACTCTTCAGGAGGAGAAGTCCTGTTATCATGCAGTGGCTTTAGGAAGAGGTAAATGCATCAGCCCCCAGGCTACCCAATGTGTGTCAGAKTTAGCCCTATGTCTTATGGGACCATTGTAGCCCTCACATCTGTATCTGTGGTGTTTCTGCCTTGCTGTTTGTGTATTTCTCCCACAGTAAAATCAGCCTCRGAGGGAGAACCTGCCTTGTCCTATGAGCCTTGGACAAATTCCTGCACTACACAAACAGTGCTTTTCAGGAGATGCAAAATATAAAGAAAAACACAGTCTGAGCCCTGAGCAGGCTTTCCTCACTCCTCACAGTCTGTGCCAAGCCACCAGACTGCAGGTAGGCAGTGAGGGAGCTGGTGTTTGCAGCCAACAAAGCTGTTTTCCAGCTTGTGCTTTGCTGAGATACTCTCCCTAGGAATAGGCAGAAAGTACAGGAAAAGAAATTAAAATGCTTGTGTAGAAAATACAGTATAATGGGATAGATGACATTCACCTCAGACTCCTGGACTATGGGTCTTCGGGCATCTGTCAGTAACCAGGAGAGGGGATACATCACTTCTCTCTAGTTGTCCCCTTAATTTTTCATAATTGAGGGATTGGCATGTCTTGTGGCAGTTTCTCTCCACTGGGCAGGTTAACACTACAAAGCCTTCTTTTGGCATCTTGCAGAGTGCTACAATGCATTGGAGGAAAAGGACCTCTAGCTGCACTGCATTTATTCATTGCTGGAGAGGAAGGTTAGTCTATGACAGCATGATTMAGGGCACCAGCATCTTGCCCTAAATCAGAGAAAGCTTAGGAAGAAATTAAAATTGACTTCCTCTGGCAGTGYGTATTTGTTTATTTCTTTATACTGCCTTTTTCCCGTGACAGAACTCTAATATCGTTGGCATGTACAATCTAATACGTATTACAGAGCTAGTRGCATGATGGATTTTAAAGTTACAGAGACTTTTCAGTGAAACACATAAAAAAAAGAGGAGAGAAAAGATGGTCAGATTCACTGCTCAAAGAAATATCAGGCTAAATCATGTCTTGCATGACTCCAACTCCCTATTACCCCAGTTTAATCACACAGAAAGAAACACTCATACAGGCAAGAAATATGGTAGTGCTCAGGTGAGAATGAAATAAAAGGTCCAGAAGGAAACTTGCTGATCACTAAATGCTGCTTGAAACCTCAGAGTAGCACTTCACTGGAGTCTGGTACTTTCTCAAGGTTAGGCTTTTGTCTGCAGAAATACTGTCTGCATAAGAGCTTGGCAACCAGCACTGCAGCTGGGGCTGGAGGGCTGCCCCAACTTAGCCCATTACCATTGGTAGTGCTACCATTTACCAGCAGCTTGGATCAGCTCACACTCATATCTGTGAAGACTTAGCCTAGACTTGGTTTGACTCAACAAATGCTGTTCAGTGCTTTTCACCAGAACTACAGTAAGTGGGGGAAAAAAAAAAAAAAG
>PTEX01000317.1:409403-517487 GCA_003342815.1 Eudromia elegans
CCTTCCTCCCTCCCTGCCCTCCTCCCTGCCTTCCTCTCTTCCTTCTGTCCTTCCTTCCTCCCTGCCTTTCATCCTTCCTGGCTGCCTGCCTGCCTACCTGCCATCAGCTCAAGGCAGAGGAAACTTTTCACCAGTTTTCTAATGCTCTTGGCTTTACTGTATTGCTTGACTGCAAGTGCACAAGAAATTTCATTCCTGAACTAAGAAAGCTCTTGTATAGCCATTTTTTCTCAGTATATGGCTGCCCAAACAGTGGTCCATGAAAGGGAGACTGACAAGCAACTGCTAACATCCAAGGCATTCTAGAATAAAATATTTTCTTTATTGTTATTTGTCTTGAGTTAAATTCAGCACTAACTACCAGTTACATTTACACAACACAGCCTTTCATTAAAAAAAAGAAAAGAAAAAAAAAGAAAGAAAAATAACATAGAAGATTTACAACATTTGCTAAAACAGGAGGATTTGGGATATTTGGTTTACAGCTGTCTGCTCCAGACAAAGTATTTCATGTCTATTCCTTCTGAGAATCATCACTGTTATTTTTTTTCATTATTCATAAATCTTTTGAGGATTAATTAAGCAATAATTTTGAATAGGCTGGATTTCTTATTTAAAGGTTCCAAACAACAACATCTTGAATAAGTAGGACAATTACACTTACTCAGGGCTTGCAGTGTATTCATTTCATTTAATTTCTCATTAGGTTGGTTTTCTTTCACTCTGTTGAAGTTGTGCTGCATGTAAAAAATCTGTGCTCCAAAGCAAGTTGGTAGTTCCTGGGATGTGTGAATATTGATGGCTGAACATGGCTCGTGCTCGTATCATGAGATTTCACTCTGGAAAAGAGGAAAGGATATAGCAGCTGTGCAATATCCCAAGATCCCTTGTCATCAGCCTCTTTTCTCAATTTTTTTTCATTTCTTCTAAGGGCAAGGGCATGTTTTTTTTCATAAGACGAACCTRCTTGGGAAATAAACACTCTGCAAATGAATCTAACTAACTCTTAATTTTTATGATACTGTTTTATGATACTGTCTAAAGCAACCTGTCTCTGGTACATGTCTCTGTGCTATGTTTTCAGATACGGTTGGAGATAATGCAGATAAGGTTGGAGATGATGCCCATCCATGGTCCTGGACCAAACTTTCATATGTGAACAGCTGGAAAGCAGCAGTTCAGTTTTATTAATCAGTTGCTTGAATTCTCTTTGTCCAGCCTGGTAATGAGGAATAAATATATAATGTGAGGCTTTGGGAAGCAAAACACATGTTGCTTTGTCTCTCTATACAGAAGATCACATTTAAGGAGACAAGGTAGAGTTCCCTTTCTTGTGTTTGTCTCTTGCTGTGATAAAACTGAAACTAAACACAGAGAGCATCCAGACTATCAATTTTTGATCCAAGGTCTTTTGTTCCAAGGGAGAAAGTAATTCATCCTCACATTAAGCTCAGTAGGATTAGACACTGTATCTCTGAATAGCAAAAAGGACTGTTTGCAATAAAACTTTGTGTGCAACCTATCTGGACAAATCACTGTTGCAGCAATAAAACTGGTGTCATCTCATCAGTTTTGAGGGGAGATTATCACAAAAGGTGACCATTGTGGGATGTTTTGTTTTAAGATCCAAACTTGGAGAGGAGCAGCCGAGCACCAAATTTTCTCTCACAACTATCTGTGCAACAGCTTTCTCCTATAATGAACAAGTCAAGACATTGACATGTGCTTGTTACACAGTAGCTTTGATGCATGTGATACCCATTTCTCCCTTGCTCACGTAGCCCTCTCATTATTACTATTTCTTCCTATTACTTCCTGTTTGGGAGAACTGGAAGTGATGCAGCAGGACAGAATCAAGAACATTCTTTCCTAATTGGAAATTTACCCGATACTACAAGAGATATATCTTCTTATAGGAGGATGAGTTTTCTCGTCTACATGTTCTCCAGTGGTGTGAAGTGTGTAGGTCTAAGAACACTGCCTATCTGGCAATATAGTGGATTAATTTTACCTCATAGTCCCAGTGAAAACTATATAAAAATACACTCAATATTATGAGGCAAAGTGGCGTTTCCTGCTCCACCTTGCTGCACCTTTGTATGGATGCGTGTGTATGGGTATGTATAATGTATGTGTGTATGCATGTATYCATGCTATAGACTTGAGGCAGCAAGAACACGAGCCAGCAGTGTGCCCAGGTGGCCAAGAAATCAAATGGCATCCTGGCTTRTATCAGGAACTGTGCAGCCAGCAGGACTAGGGAAGAGATCTTTACTCAGTGCTGAAGAGGTCACACTTCGAATACTGTGTTCAGTTTTGGGCACCTCACTACAAGAAAGATAGTAAGGTGCTGGAGCACCTTTTTTGTTTGATCGTTTGTTTTAAGATTGCCAGCAAATTCCCCAAATCATTTAATCACACAGCTGTACTTACAGTGCATGCTTTCCTGCTGTTCACAAAAAGAAGCCATTTAATGTTACCTCCAATTATTTTTGCATTCAATTTTCCTTGCTGCCTTAYCTAGGCAGTGCTCATTGTCTGGGAATTAGATCCCATGTAGCATCTGGACTATCTGGATCTGCTGTAATACACATTGAATATCTGCACTGGTATCAGACTACAGCTACAATYTGTCACACTTCATGAGGCATCTAGGGTGGAGACTACTTAAAATCCAAGGAGCCTTCTATGCTGTGGGGTAAGCAGAAATCCCCTTTTTGCTTCTATGGCCAGATCTTCTTCAGTCTTTTCCAGATTCATCTTTAATTTCATAGTTCAACACAGAAAGCAGAAGAATTTGCTCATGCTTGTTTGCACCAATTTTTAGTTAAAATTGTTTACATGCATATATATACATATCTGTGTGCTGAATATTTATTGTATACATGATCATCACTGGGCTGGGAAATATGAACACTTGCAAGTGCTTTCCTCTTTAGGATGTGCTCAAAGTATGCAGTTGATGTGTTCTCAGTTTGTTGTGTCTTTTAGGAGATTTTCTCTTGGAAGGAGGCTGACTGTCAGGTCCTGGTGAGAGGAGGCAGACCCCTTCTGATTTGCATAGGCAGGTGACAGTTTTGCCCTGGGAGGTGACAGTTTTGACTCAGAGAAATATATCCCCGTCTTATAGGGGATAGGAACAAAGTGTCGCTATAGAATTTCACAKGTCATACAGACATCAGCAACCATATTCTGTCCATTAACAGACTGTGTTTTAGTCTCAACTTTAAATCACAGAAGATACTTTTCTACTACTTTTCTACAATCATAAGGGATCTGAAAGACTTGGAAATCACCAYTAATAAAGCTGCACTCCCACAGAGAGATGTAGGAAGGTTAAATCCTTCACTTAATTACAACTGRAAACTCAATCATATTTTCTCTTGCACAATAAGAAATTTCTTTGTAAAAAATTTAAACCCATTTTAATCTTGCAACTTCTTGATGCACRGAAGCACAACATTTCTTTTGACCCTATCACTGTGGGATCCACAAAGACTAGGCTTAGAACAAGGATTGTTCATTGCTCCAGAGCCTCCTCTAAAATATGAGTACTTCTAGGAAAGCATCATACAGGAAGTAGCAGCTTAAAGATGTCAAAACAGATCCCAGTAAACGACTGCAGGCTGCTGACTTTGGCAAGAGCCAACAGGTATTAGCAACATCTTTTGTTGTCAATGATAGCAGTAAAGATGATTTTGCTCATTGATTTTACTGAATTAAGCCTGAACATTTTATTTTTTGTACCTCCCTCTTAGCTGCAAAACAAAGGTAGGAAATAAAAGAGATTTATGATGAATATCACACAAACACACTCCCCTTTTCTCCCTGCATTTGTTTGGCTATGGTCACATCTCCCTTGGCAGCATGGATTGCACAATTCTGGTGTGATTTCTTCTCCCTTTGAAAGGATCCCTACTTCTCTGAAAAGGAGCTGGAAAACAGTACAGTTCAGGAGCATGACAGGAAAATAATAGGATAGGCTTTCTCTTAATGATGTTGGTGTCAAGTGTAGGCTTTTAAGGACAGCTAAACAGTCCATTCTGGCCTAATGTAGTAGCTAATGTATTGCAACAGTGAAGGAGGAAACTGCTTTAAAAACAAACTGGCAGCGCATGGGCCTTTTAAATCTGCAGCACTCTGTCCTTTAAAAAGCTACCTAGTTGCTTGCATGAAGCTGCCGTGTCACTCGGTTTAGGTCTGGATGTGGGCAGAATATGGCAGTTGTTCAATAGCCCATGATCCTCTGCATCTGTACTTGCACACATATTCTTTATTTTAGCCACTTAGTCAATAAAAAAATAACAATCCTTTTAGTGAGATGAATCCATTTGGCAACTATATATTTCACACTAGGCGAATTCCTTTATAGTGGGATTATATCATCCTTATTGGAAAAAATTGTTCAGGATGTACTTAATGTTCCTTAAGGTTCAGCATTTTACTTTGCCATAGTGATCCTCACCTTCCACAGTGGTATAGGGTGCAGGTTTTGAATCTTTGGCTCTGCAGCAACAGGTTGGTTCAATTCCTCCTGTTGGAGGAGGCTGTGCAAGGTTGGTTGCTAATTCTTCACCAGTTACCTGGTTGGTTGCTAATTCTTCACCATATGTTAAGGAGGATGTTAAGTAACCCAGGCAAACATGGCCATTCTGGGGCCATCTGTCTTACAGATCATTCTTTTGCTTGGAAGAAAATCACAGGAGAGAATATGTCAGCAGCTCCACTAAGTTTTCATGAAGGATAAAAAAAGTATTAGTTTCTTTGTATGCAAAAAAAAAAAAAAGAAATCTGTTAATGTCATTCAGTCACAAAGGGGTCATCTAATTACGGAGGTAACTGAGTCTGCTCATTTTAAAAAGGGGAGTCCTTACACTCTTCTGCTTTTCTTCCACCAAGGCCCCAGCTCAACAAATTGTTTTCTGAACAACAAGGCCTTGTTTCCTATGGATTTGTGTCCTAGGGCTTGTACCTGTTCCCTTAAATATTCCTGRATTCTCCCCTCTGCCCTCCTGATACCTACAGCTCTTCTCCATCCAGTTGCTTCAGTTATCCTTCATCTCCTCTACCTCCTTTCTGATCATGCCCTGAATTGTCTGCTCCTAAATTCATCTCTCAGCCATTCCCTAATGGTTGGGTTTCAATGTGGGTTATAGCAGGCTTTGAGGCTGGACATGTGGCCACATGTCCAGTCTAGCACATCCTGTGTCCGATCTCTTCCACTTAACCTCTGTTTTTGCAATTTACTGGAACACACCTTTGAGATTTCCACTCTCCCTTCAAGTTTATTTGAAACTGGGCAAGCAGTTCCCTTGTTAYTAGGAGGTACTTTTCAGACTGTCATCGCACAGCCATGCAAAATTATGACCTTAGAAAACTAGGCTAAAACTGGCTAGAAACATCCAGTTTCAGGTAAAGAAAGAGAATGTAACAGGATGTTCTCACCCCAATGAAGCATTTCAGAATGATCAGTATTTGAGAGCAAAATTGGAAATGTGACCTCTATCTCTGTCCTCCTCACAAACTGTCCTAGAAGCAGCTTGTAACCTGAGATAGTTTCATAATTTCATTCTCCTCAGCTACCATTAATTACTTTAAAATTGATTTGCTTCATTTGGTTTGGTTTTAAGAGATTATGGTTAAGTAATGTTTTGCTGCATTTAATGTTTTGTTGTATTTTAATTTACTGTGTAATGACTCTAGATATAAAATAATGGTAACAACATTTGAAATTATTAAGCAACAAAAGATTACAAATAATTCATGTTAAGCTATCTCTCTGTTTTGAACCATTTATCTCCCAGGTAACATACAAAAAGCATTAAATCATACTGAAACACATTCCTAAGCTAATATATAGCAGCTGAATTTCTGGCCTATTATGTTTTTCCATGAAAGATGTTTTTGCATTCTGAGTATTAATTATCCATGATTCTTCTACTTTTCATGTTTTCTGCCTTTGCAGGTGCTGTTAGCTCCCATTTTCTTCCAGAAATGGAAAATGGATCTATATTCAGAAACATGTTCTTTCTTTGTTCAATAACCTGCATTTGCATTTTTGGCATCCATATTTAAATCCTAATGCATATCCACATATGAATGATGTGGGTTTTACTGCTGACAGCTTTAAGTTCTGCCATGTATTCTGCTGTGTTGGCAGATTAACTCCTTGTTGGCTTTAGCAGAAGACCAAAGGTTTTTTGCAGAAGGTGATTATGGAATGCAGATCGTGTTACACACTGCACAGGGGTTTGTCAACAAGCTAACCCATTCTTCCAATTGTCTCATCTAAAGTCTGGTAATGCAGAAAATGAATTACKTCTTGAACCCAGTTGCTGGAGGGAGATGACAGGAAGGTTCAGGACTCTCACTTGGCTTTTGGCACTGGTAGATATAGCCAAAACGCCCATACTGAGGACATAGTTGAAGGAGGTTCCTATTTGCCCTTCCTGCTCCCTTCTCTAGCATTGCTGAGGGTACACCCACATCTTGGCTCTGGTCTTTCACCTTCCCATTCTCCTTCTTTTGACTTCTTAGTGTTAGYAATCCATGATTAATGGGGCATTTGGGGCAAGAGCAGCTATATACCAGGGCAAGGAGCATCAATGACTTTCCCTGGAGCAATTCACCACCAGTGACTTGCATCCAAAAGGTATCATTAGAGCCRTGACTTTGAGGGAGTCCCTATAAGCCGGTGCGTGTCACTCACTCACATCAGTGGCCCTAGGAGCTGCGAGGGCACACATCCYGTACACATCTCACACAGAAAAGCAGAGATGATTAATCCTCCCATCCCTACTAGATTTTAATTGGGAAGGAATCTGTCTTTGACTTAATTTCCTCTCTTGTCTCAGCCAAAGTCTGCTGGATCAAAAGAAATGCAAATTGAAAGAGAATATTTTGGATGTGCCTGATTTTTAAAGTTGAACATGAATAATTTTTCATGCCTCTGACACTGTCTGTACCATTTTTTCTCACAAAAAAATAAGTCTGAAACAACTAATATTTTCTTGTGTGATTAAAAGTTTTTTCTTTATTAAGAGATGAAAATTGAATGGTGCTGTTACAGTACTAAACCATGGCTACTAACTGCCTTGTGTTACCAAACCTGAAATTATCCTTTTTACTAAAATACTGCATGATTTATTTTGTGATGAAAGGACAAAGATCCAATTAATTAGGAGTATCAAGATAGTCTGTGTGGGCTTCCATTATATAACAGAGACTTATTCACAAAGAAACTAAATAGCCTAATTAAAAGATTATTGGCCAATTCAATTTAATATCAAAACCTTTAGTTTTTTTAATTTCCTTTTTTTTTTTTGATTATTTTTAATTACAGCAATAGGAAGGTATTTTTCAAGTTTGCTTTCCTACATCTCTTTATTGTTGTAGAAATTAATTCAATGGTTCTGTTTTATTTTTGGTGCTTTTGAAAATGAAGAATAGTTGTGCTTGCAAGGATTTAGGCAAGTGTCTTTGAGGCAGCTTGAGTCAATTTACTTTAGACTTGCCCTGAAATACTCTACTGTTTTACAGCAGACCTTACTAAAGAGAACTTTCTGCTTGCTGAGCTTTGCAAGAGTGGCAAACACCTTCAGCATAGAGGATGGTATTGTTGGTGTCTTGAGCTCTGTTTGAATAAACCGTTAGAGAAAAATGCTACACTGAGAGAAGAGCAAAGGGGAGCAGGAACCTTTTGGGTTTTGGAGATTATCTGTCTTGTCCATGTGTTTCTTTTGCTACTTGAGGCCCAGGGGGTTGGGCTGGCTTCTGGTGAGGCCAGGCTATCGGCAACAGGACGTGCTGTTGCTGGGATGGCAGACATGGAGTCAGTAGCAGCTTTGTTCTCCAAAGCTGGAGGAGATGAAGCCTCATCGAACAAGCAGCAACTCTGAGTCTCCTGGGGTGCATGGCAAATGCACAATAAAATGAAGGCAGTTTTGCCTAGTTTTCATCAAGTGTGATTTAGGAGTTGTGGGAGCACCAGAGAATCCCACCGCCCTAGAAGGGAAGGCCACSAGCGCTTGTTGTTGCTGATGAAGATTTGGGTAGTTCTCCTCTACCATACCACAGTAATCATGCTAAAGCTTGGTCCTTCTGAGATGAGTGGAGCACATTGGCTCTCCAGCAGTTTTTTCAGGCTCTCTGCAGCCTCAGACTTCACTGACAAACATTCTTTTCTTGATGTSTGTGACATTTAGAGATTTATTTTTAGTTCTGTTTTCCAAGAATAAAGATCTAGCCCTGTTAACTCTTGAACTCATTACTACCTCTGAGCAGAAGTTTCAAAGATGATAAGTTCCTACAGGACTTTTTCCAAGAACAGTGGACAAGGTGTATAGGAGAGGTTTTAGAAAAAATATGCAGGGAGAGTGGATGTCAAATGTGTCATGTTTCAAACTCACATTAGACTTGGACAAGAAAGTTATAAGGTTTTTCTTTGTACCAGGTGTTCATATTGCTGGTGYTCCTAGAATTACATATTTTCAAAGCACACACAAGAGATTTTTTATGTGACCACCACTTGCCTCAGGATAGTAAGAACCTTACATGTTGGCTGACATGTTCCTAAAATGAAAAACAGCACTCTGGTATGCTTTAGCTGTGAGAAAGCATATTTGTATATAGACAAAAAAAGTATCTCTAATTTCTGCCGTTCAGACCTTATCATTATAACCACTTATTGCAGATGTGCCTTATGGAACATATGGAAAGGCAAAGCCCTGAGCTGAAACAGAGGGAAAAGGTGGGTAAGTAAATTTTGTTTTTCTATTGCCATGATTTATATACTGGGAGGAATAACTTGTGCCAGCTCTCTGAACAGAGCCATTCCTCTGCTCATGCAGAGACATCTCACAGACCAGCTGTGCTGTCTCTGAGTCACTTGTTATCAACTCTTACAAGTGCAGGGGAAAGAAACAAAATCATGACAGTGATAAATATTGCTTCTTTACAAGCTTACATTATGCCATCCCAGTTTGGGGGCCAAGAGCATCACTGTGGTCTGGCTCTAAGCAAAGAGAGCTATTAGTAATCGCAGGAGGCTGACATGTTCCAAGTTTGAGCTGATCAATTGTTAGAAAAAACCAAAAACAACAACAAAAAATTCCTTCTTATTTTCTGGACTCGTTTTATTGCTAAATCTTTTGTGCTCTGGAGGAGCGCATGGCTGTTGTCTGGTGGCCAAGAGTAAATCACATAACGAGAAAAAGAGAAAAAGAGAAAAGAGAAAAGAGAAGAGAAGAGAAAAAAAAGAAAAGAAAAGAAAAGAAAAGAAAAGAAAAGAAAAGAAAAGAAAAGAAAAGAAAAGAAAAGAAAAGAAAAGAAAAGAAAAGAAAAGAAAAGNGAAAAGAAAAGAAAAGAAAAGAAAAGAAAAGAAAAGAAAAGAAAAGAAAAGAAAAGAAAAGAAAAGAAAAGAAAAGAAAAGAAAAGAAAAGAAAAAGATGTGTCTCATTCCCAGCTTTATAAGTGCAGCAAGTGATCCCTTAGGTATATCAGGTAGTGCCTCCAGGCATAGTGCCCATTCATGCCATCTGCTGATCTTCACATCTTTTTCTGCTTTGTATCTTGTGGAATGTCCTGCAACTAGACCCTTCCTTTCTTCTGAAATCATTGCAGCAGTCTGGCCTAGTTCAGTGCTAGCCTAAGATGGGAGAGGCATTACATAGGGGAAGACAAATAGTTGGTCCTTTATATTTTTACTATCGTAATCTCCATTATTTGTGGTATATGTACATGTAATAGGACAATTCTCTCACTGTTTACATCTGGTCAGGACTGGAGGCCTGCTTCCCATTTGCCATTTCACTGGAAATGTGAATGTTTAGATATTTTTATTTCCTAAAATTTATTTCCTTTATTTCCTAAATTTCAAATGAAAGTAGTGAAACAGCCTCATTGGAATCATTGATGTCATTAGTGGGTTGAAGGAGAAGAGTAAATAAAAATATGTTGTATAAGTTATGAGATGCAGAACTGAAAATGATAGCAGGTTATATAAATGTGGGAGTGAGAGAGGAAAATCAAACCAGAAAAAAAAAGGAGCAATAAAACACTGCATTTTACTGCATTTCTTTTCTAAGCTTCCTAAAACAATATCATTTAACAAGACAGCTGGTCCATCCAAACATTTTCCCTTGTCATCTGTTCAGCATTCTGCTGTGGTCAGAAATGGAAAGGGGCCTGCATGCATACAGAGAAAGGGCTGAAGAGAGAGATCCCTGTAAACTGACACAGCAATACATGAGCTTAAAGTGCAGTTATAGCTCACAGGATAAGAGAAATTCCCTGGTAAAACAACCTTTCACATTTTCCATAGGTGAAAATACCAGGTTTCAATTCTTAAAATTTCACGCAGGATTTAGGAAGCAAAATCATCAGTACTTCCAATTAGCAAGAAAATAAGAGTGTAATATCAGAGAATATTGTGTCACCTTAGATTTTCAATAGTATAAAAAGATTTGCAGAAATTTCACAAAATTTATAAATAGCAGATCTGGAAGCCTCTCATGTGAATAAAGTATTTCTACTCTGGTCTTAAAAACAGCTGGTACAGGTTCTGGTACAAGATATTTTCGAATTTCATATGAATCTGTTCTTGGATTAGGTGCTTTCAAGGAAAAGTGTATCAGGATTGAAGCATCAGGATTTAGTTCAACTTCTAATGGTCTGTATTACAGGAAAGTTCAAATTAGAAGACCTTCTGGCTAAAAAAACCCAATATACTAAAACATTTGATCAAACACTTATATTTTCCACATAAGAGTTTGTTAGGGAGTATTTTAAGCATGAGTTTTTCAGGGTGCTCTCTTCTCTGGTATTTTAACTTTCTGGCTTTCTACTGCTTACAAAACTGTGTTAAAATTAAAAAAGCACAGTGAATGAAAAGATGTTTTGCCAGTGTAATACAATTTTGAGTGATGATGCATTTGAGTGATGATGCATTGATCTGAATTGGCTCACCATACTTCCAAACAGATTAGTTTTTTAGAACTGTCCATACATTGATCTATGATGTTGGATGCTGAAGTGTTAGGTAGACACCTTAATAAACAGCATGGTATTCAGGGAGAAAGAGTGCCTACTGGTACCTAATGAGCTACTAATCGCAAAAATTTGCAACTCCAAGCATAAAATTATCTGTGTGACACTGCACTGGAAGAAGCAACAGTAATGATCTGGCTGTCAAAAAGGTATCTGTTTTAGTTCTTTCTTACAGGAGAGAAAYTAAAACATTCTATATCTGAAAATCTTGCCCAACCTAAACTGATTTAGTATTTAGAAAGTAATACCTTTTCCCCATTGCCCTGTAGGTTACAGTGAAATTTTATTAAAGGGTTTGCACATTGACTGTGTTCCTTTCAACTTTTGCACTCCTGTGTTTGGGCATAGCACAGTGCTTAAAGGAAAGATGCTCCATGTGCCTGTTGAATATCTCAGAGGAAACAATGTCTGATTTTTGCCTCCCTCTTTTCCTGATAAAATGATGCCCAGCATTTACTCCTTCTGCCTTGCCATCATGAAACTGCTGGGCTTTGGGCTGGAGAAGAGGAACAGAGAATTTAGGATGCATCTACACTGAGGTACTGAGTGCAGTCTAGCTACAGGAGTCTGTTTACTTCTCCCTGGTGTGTACATGTTCTGTGGACAAACATACAGCTGGTTTTCAGCTTCTACTGAACACCTTTAGGCAAGCATGCATCTATGAGTCCTCTGTGGAGCCACCTCCGAGCTATGTGTAGGGTAAGTACAACCCTAGCAGTCCTGACACATGCAGTAAGCAGTCACGTAGAAAAAACAGTTCACAGATTTTGCTRATTGTCCTGAGCACAGAATAGACATGAGAGGTGGTTGTTGTCCCAGCGGGCTTCAAGCTCAAGTAAGGTGGTTTGAGGGCATTTGTGCTAACCTGTTCTCCCAGAGGTGAGTTTGGCTGCAGAACTGTGTGCAGAGCGAAATGTGGTTGATAGCACTCTAGGACCGCTTTTCCTAAATGTTAGAAATCCCTCTCAACAGCTGAGACGCTTGGCTTATTTTATGTTCCCCAGTATTAATACAGGGGCATTTTTTACMTTTAAACAATAGTTTATTTTTTCTGGGTAGAAAGCAAAGTGAACCTTCAGAAAATACAGATGGAAGGCTTGCGTATRTATAAAATGAAAGCGTGCTGTGAATCATTGGAGAAAATCTATATTTTCTTGACAATTATAACAATATTAGGTAGCAGTGAAGGTTTCCAAGGCAACCTGACCACCTGTGCATTCATGCATGTGACTACCTGCTTTGTCAAACCAATGGATGAATGTCAGGAGATGGTGCTGTATGGGGGAAGGGGGGTGGGTTACATATCAACTCACTGTTGTATATTAGGAATACTCTTCAAAGGAAGACTTATTTTTTGGAGTATGTCTGATTGTACCAGTTGAGCTTTCGTTTCTAAGAACAGCAAGATAAACATATTAAAGCCAGGCTGAAGGAAGCTTGCTTGTGGGGCAGTCTCTCAGTTAGAGAGGAGGCCATCTAGGAAAGTTAGCATACCTTCTGCTTGTATACTTTCTGCCAGTGTAAATAAATATTTACCCCAAGTAAGTACTCTTCCTCTTTTAGTGCCAGGACATCAGCCTGAATTTCCTGCAGTGCTAACCTGATGGATTCAGCACCTGATTCCTTCCCCTCTGTTGTTTGGTCTTGTCTTGCCTATCCCTCCATGTTCATCTCTGCCAGATTTGTTTACAGATTTGTTTCCTACCTTCTCCAGCTTTCCAATAAAGTCCAGATAGCATAAAATCCAGCATATCCTCACATATGTGGTTCTTCAGGCTGTCTCTTTTGTTCCCTCAGAGGGGTCACTGTATTTAAAAATTGTATGAGGATCCTCCACTGACAGTCCCCAGGGTACAGAGGTCTTTGACCCTTAAAAAATTCTAAGAGTCACAGACCAAATTGGCTTAGGAGAGAATTGCAAGTCTGGTGAATACGTGATATTGGTGACAGGAAAATGAAAAAACACATCCTTGCTCCACTCCTTCAAGGGAACTGAAAGAGGAATTTGGCTTATTCTGAACTCATCAGTCAAACTCATCAGTCCTGATTGCTCTCTGGATCATAGGGGCAGATAGGACTGCAGCCATGATGTACAGCAGCCACTTACTCATTTTAACTGGTAGGATAAGCTGAGCTTGTAGGTTTGTGCTGACATCACAGCAATGCAAGTCACTGAAGGATATAGCCATAGGCTGAGATTAGGCCCAGCTCTTCAATTGTTCTTTAAAAGAAATTCCCTTTCTGAATCAGTTTTGCTTAGAATAGGCAGGGAGGATTCCCAATAGTTTTCCTTAAACCAAAAATATTATATTATTGAGCACTGGAACTTGCAACTTCCCCTAGGAGTTAACTGGTCACAAGACACATAAAAAGGAGTMATTAGTCAGCTGTTGAAAACTGCCTGCATGATTCCATTCGGCTCTGGCCTGAGGACTCCAAGTACTCTGAAACTCTTGTGACACTCACGGCTGCATCCCCAGCGCCACGCTGCTTTTGCGGTAGCCACAGAGGCTGCTGTGTGCAATGAGTGACAGTCTCACCCTGCGCACTCTGAAGGAAGCCTGAGTGAAAAATTAAGAAGCTGGGATTTTGTTTKGTTTTGTTTAAATTATTTTTCCTAACTGTTGCTCTACAGTGGATTGCAAAATGTACCCTGTGCATACAGACATGCTCACTGCTAGCCTACACTTAATAGTGAGCACTTTTGTGCTTACAGGCTGGGTTTCAGATCTGCACAGTTCCAGTGCTGTGTCCTTCTCCCTGCACCAAGTGTTTACACTGCCATCCAGAGGAGTGATGGCAGCATGTACAGACATAACAGAGCTCGCTGTCGTCTCGTTGTCATGGGACAAACRGCTGTGACGCTACGATAGCAGGAAGGCTTTGGAGGCAGCTGCCTGCCCTTTGGAGACCGAACCCTGCTGCTCTCCGCATGCGAAGCAGCCGAGCCCTGGCTGACCCCATTAAGCTGGCCCTATGCTGCACCTCGGCTGCAGYGCAGACATCAGGGAGTCTGCAAAAGGGATCACCATTTCTCAACCTCTGTGCCCCCTACCCTGCTCAAATAATGTAATTGCTCAAGCAGTTGCCAAAGCTGTGCAAGTAAGAAGTAGGGGAAGATGCAGATCCAAAACCTGCTCGAGTGTCTGAGCCAGGAATACATGCTGAGCTGCTTTCACTGGGATTTTCCACCACCTTTGCTGTACTGAAAATCCTGGGAATAAGACATATTTTTTTAGAAACAGACAGCCCCCAAAGTAGAGGCTGCATGTACAGAATATTGAAAATTTGGTCATTCGTATGCAAGTTAATACAGCCTGAAAGCAAGTCCTTCCCCCAGTGTTATGACAACTTTCATCCACCCCAAGCAACAGTTCTCAGGATTTTGGAGCCTTGGAACTGCTTCCTCTGTAGTGGGGTGTAAATTTTATATGACTAGAGGATAAACTCTGCAGTAAAGCCTGAGTTTAGACCTAAACCTAGGCTACATGAACCTGAAGTTTGCATCAGTGCTTCTAAAAGCACCAATACATTCAAAGGTTGRGGAGGAAAGCTTTGGGAAGACCTTTACAGGGTGGCTAACTGCCCATTTAGGCCTTGCCCCACTCCAAAGCATGGTCTTGACATCTGGGTTTGTCACAGTGCAAATGAGCATGCTGACTAGCCTCAAATTCCAGCTTCAAGAAGATTGTTAGATGTAGGAAGAGCTTATCCTGCRATGCTTTTCAATGCCAGACAATATGAGCTTCTGCATAGTTGGGGCACTGATCACAGGCATCTAATGGTGGCAGAAGCTCCTAAGTGGTGACCATGTATTGTGAATGTGTGAACTGGGCCCAAGTGATTCAGGCACTCTTAACACCTAAAATTTGTGTTTAATGCAGCTCAAAGCTGTTGCTTATTTGGCATTTTGATTCCAAGAAAATGTGCATCCAACTTTCATCTCTRGAGGCAAAATCAAACACTGTATTGAATTGCCTTTCCTGGGACACTTGACAGGGCTATAGAAATCCCAATTGAAAAATGATAGCTGTTGATTTTCTGAGAATTATTARTATATTTCTATCTTGCAAAACCAGCTGTTAAATCAGCAAAATGTTTTGGTGTTAGAGACGTTTGGAATGTAAAAAATACATTTTTTTTTAGCTGCAAACAGTCAGATGTAAAGTTAAGGGAAACTTTAAAAAGATGAGTAATGATCTTAATTTGAAAGACATTTTACAAGTAAAGYAGCAGTTGTAGCTACAAATCAGATAATTGCTGAACATTTTAAAAACCAGGCGTATAAAATTAAAACAAGAAAATCAAATTTAAATGCAAACAAATATCATGAGATTCCKAAGTAGAAGGTTCAGATTCTGTGTATCTTAATGGATCACTTCTTTATTTCAGCAAACCCAAATATCTTACAGTGGTCTTTGTTTAATCATCCAGGTTGTAATATTTAAATGAACAGGTACTTTAACATAAAGTAGTTTACAGTCTTTCTATTGCTGTATAAACGATGTATCCATGAAATGCAGAAAGGTCAACCACTCCAATGAAATAGCTTTTAAAAATAATCCTCTTTTATAACCACGCATAAATATATGTGTTCTATTATGTCAAAGAATATGAAACAAAATGACTTAGCATTAAGCTGTAAGTTTTGCAGGAAGGATGCATTAGCTTTAAACTGGAATATATGACCATTGAAATACATTATTGCTGTCTGAAATTTACATTTCCAAGTGAAAGGCGCTTTTCTCCCCGTTTTCTACTTTTGGCTGTTCTTCTTTCACATTTGTAATGGTCTGCCCATCAGAGTACTAACATGACTCTCTCCACCCTGTATTTTGTTATTATACAACTAGGAATTGGGGATTGGGAAGGGACTTGACAGGAAGGTCTGACACTGCCCCAGCTCTGCCATGCCACGACAGCCCAGYTGACTCTGCATAGTGTTTCGGGAGGGCACTTGTAGTGCAGGCTGGCTGGCATCCTGCTCAAGAGTGCAGAAATGCTCCGTGGGTCGCCTGGTGTGGTGTGTGCCAGCCTGCTTATGGCCATGGGTCAGGTGCTGCTGTTTGGGGGAGCAAAGCTGAAATGCTGCCATAAAGCAGGCGCTGATAAGGGTCTGTAAATATATTCCCCCTGGTGGGGTGGGCCTTCTGCTGGGGGCAGGATGCTTCCAGGCAAGGAGATGTGTTTGTAAAATTGCTCGTCAGAACTTCCTGAGAAGGTAGAGAGATGGGGCTAAGTGACCACAAAATATACTTTAAACACACATCTCATCTTTCTGTCCAGTTGTGACAAAACACGGTTCAGCATAAGCCGATCCTCTGAGAATTTTCAAATTTGTGGGCACGTTTTGCAGCTTCTGACAAGTCTGCAGCAGTACATATGTCTACTCTGAGCTGCCTACCAACTCGCTGCTACTATATAGGATTCCAGCATTCCACACTTGTTTGTGATCCTATGAATACAAATTCCCAGAGCATCAGTTGTTACACAATTAACTAACATCCCTAGGCCACATCTGACCTAAATTTTATGCAAGTAGTTAAAAGCGTAAGTGTATTTCTAAGGAGTAGCTGTTCACAGAGTATGGAGATAGAAGTAAGGTAAAAGGCATTCCTATTCCTGACACATCTTTCCTCTGAAGCAATCATTAAGTTTAATTAGAATGGTTAGGAATGAACTATGAAAGCAGTAAATTTAGTACCAGATTAGGGAAACMCTGAGACAGAATACATATGTATATTTATAACATATAATCAGATGTATGAAATTGTCAGTGTCTTTTGTCATGAAGTGGAGGAGTACATGCATGAGAACTTTGCAGTGGAAAGAAAGCCCATTATAATCCATCAGTTTCACCCACTGAAACTGTAGTTTAGGTGAGTARTTTGGGACATAAKGGCAACATCTTCCTCCCTCAGCTCYATGGCRTAGAGGCCTCATTCTGTACTGACYAACTCCTGAAGTCATTGAGTAATTTGCTGGTTTGATACAGTAATAATTAGCTTGTGTGAAGATCACTGTRTCAGGCATGATGTTGAGGAAAAMCACTTTTCCAACCATTCTGCTAAAATAGGCAATGCAGTCCAGCAATCTTATCTGGAGGGCCACTTGGGAAAGGAGAAAATTCCAAAATGCAGACAGCCCCAGATTTGTCCTATTTATGTCTTGGACACCAAAGACATTTTCTGCTGTCACAGGAGAAAGAGTGGCACTTCCAGGTGACCACYGACGATCTGGAGATGCCTGTGTCTTTGCTGACTATAAAATACGAAAGCCATCCCAAAGCAGATGGCATGAGTCTARGCTAATCTATTTTTGGAATTTCAGAAGAAGTTTGAGTCACTCAGCAGAGCTCTCAGTGGATCTGCCTCTGCACATTTTCARCTCCTTAGTATTAACCTGAGCTCCACAGTTTAAAGTAGATCATAACACTCTCATTCCATCCTGCTCTCAAGTTATACCATGCCATTCCATGGAGATGTATTCAGGTGCTTAAATATGTATTTTGTTTAAGGAAACAGGCTCTCAAATGGCAGGCAAGCTTAGTTCGTAGGGCGTTGAGGCTTCTACACTATGGATCATTTATAACCTCAAAGTTACTGTTATGTTTGAAGTGGAACATACCCTTAAGAACTTTGTTCATTTGGGATCAAAGTGATGTGACAGAKTTGAGAGAAACTTTCACAGAAAACTTGAAAGGTCAAATATCTGATGATAACTTAATGTTTTGTGAGCACAACCAGTTTGTTATTTTAATGCATTAGAAATTTGAAGCACTGAAATTCAGCATTTGGCTAACTGAAATATCTGAACTTTCAAGTTAAAGTAACTCTTCATTTCAAAGTTGGTTTTAATTTAATTGAAAAGCTTAAATTTGAACTTTAGCATTTTGTTACTCTGAGGAAAGGGCTTAGTTAATTTGGAGGAAAGATGGAACTGGATTACTTAGTCTAGAAAATAGAAGTTGGAGAAGTCTCTAAATAAATAAAAGTCTGCTGCAGTGAGGAATGTAATAAATCTTGTGCCTATGTTCAAGGATTGATAGAATTAGTAATGAGACTCCAATTGCAGAGCAAAAAAAGAAAATCAAAATAACTATTAGGAAAAGGTTTCTACTGATAAGATTAGCATTTGGAAGTGACTACCTGAGCAGAGCAGGGAGTCTCTTCACCACTTGAAGATAACAGCCTTCTTGACACCTACCAGGATAATAGAACACCACTCAARTAGAAACAATTTGATAAGAGTTTGTACATATACAGCAAACATACTCACAAGGATAGTTTTCTTTAGACAGTACTGGCTTTGGCAGGCTGATGTGACTGACCCCAGCTTTGCATATGCCTTGCCCATATGCAGGCATGTTCTTGGTCACAGATGAGGCTGGCAGAGGCAAAACATTTCTTTTAATCATTCTAAGAAATTATAAATTAAGTATTTTAGAATTGTTAAAAAGAAATTACCACAGAGGAATTTCCAGATGGTCACAAAGAATAACTAGTGAGGAGTGAAGAGCAAAGGTTGAGCTATTTATCCAAATACAGTTCTCCTCTTTGTTTCCAGTTTGTGATTCCTACCCGTTCTTCTGTCTTCCTGACTTCTCTTTTCAATACAGTCACAACTGCCTGGTAGTTGATGTTCTTGTCCAAAATTGATAATATCCTTTTAAATCTAATATCTTAGGAAAATGAAATGTAGACAGTCTGGTTGCGGGGTATGTCTGTTCTCCACTATGCAAAATGACTTCTGATTTTTTTAGCTAATTTTAAGCCTGTTTGCGAGAGAAGAAGGGATGGTTCTATCCTGTTCTTTGGCATGTCCAATGGAGCCAGTCAAAAGCTGCTTTAGAAGTTTGCTCACCTTGCCTTTCAGTAGAGACAGTATCTAACAAGCTAACTCTGGGTCATCCTGTTGTAAGCAGGAGGCTTATAACATATAAAAAAAAAAATTATTTACCTATGCTGTGGATGGATTCTCATGTGAATCTGCAGCTCTGTCATCCTCCCTTGATGGGGTTCCATTTTTTCTTAAAAAGTTCTTGACATTCCCTTCCAAAAGGCTTGGTGAGTGAGTGTGAGTTGTAAGTAGTTGCCTACATTTAAGGCTGCCTCTGGGCAGTCCAGGCTGGTGTAGTACAGCGTGCATTTCACAGTGTTCCCAACAGTGCTGGATCAAGTACAGCGCTAGTACATCCCGAGGTCATATGATCTTCTCAAAGTACAGAGTGAATATAAGCCCCAGCTGAAGGAGAGGAGCTAGGAAAAAAAAAGTGCATGTTTATTTTCAACAGGAAATGACCTAAGCTAAAAAACACCTGTTCATGGAAATGCTTTCTCTGTAAAATTGCCACCACTTGGCAAAAGTACTTTTTTTCAGCAGAAAAACTTTAATAAGAAGACCTTTGAACTTGTGGTGAAGGCAAAGCATCTGTAGAGAAAGCTGGCCATAAAAATATTCCTTTCACAAAGAAAGCAGGCTTTTCTAGAGCTTCTTGTGTGTTCTGCGTGCATCTGTCTATAACTGTTTCCTGAAGTGATATAGGTTTCTAAATAAATAAAAACGAAAGCCTTTGCAGTGAAGTAGGAGGATTTCCTGTGGTCAAAGCAGTATACATTTATCTGCTTATTTAATGAAATATAGCTTGGAGGAAGAGAAAAATGAAGATTCAAAAGAAATTCATGCAATTTTCTGCAGCAGGGTATGAGAACAAATGTCTGCTGATAATCTATTAGGTTAATTCCTGCACTGTGAGTGACCCTCTGCTTTGAAACAAAACAGTATGTTTAAYTTGAGAATGCCTTGCAGCTGCTTTATCCTGTTGATTTAGAGGGCCTACAAGTTGTTACTTACGCACAGTGAATGATAATTGTTTCAAGATTTTTGTGATGTAGGCATAACAGTTTTAGCATATTTCTGGATCTCATCCATGTAGATGATTTTGTCATAGTGCAGGTTACAACTGTTTCTTGACATTCCTGCCATTAGTTTGCATAATTCTTGACTCACCTTTTCACTCAAAGTTTAGAAATCTTTATTTGGTGTGTGCACAATAGTTAGAGTTTTTTGGACATGATTGGCATGGGATGGAGCTTCCTGAGTTCACCACGATATCCTGACATGATTTGTAATCTAACTGGAGATTTCTAGTTAATAGCATACCAACTTCCRTGTTTATTCCAGGTGGTCCTCTGGGAGATGATCCCAATAATGGAAGATGTTAATCAAAACAGCTAGGTGATACTTATTGTCATTATTCCATCAAATCATGTCCTTTAAAAATGGTCAGAAATAAAGAACCTCAAAGAGAGTGGGAATTGTTGCTGATGGGAATTGGATTGTAGTTTAATTAGGGGATATCTTCCAGGGCATTTACAAGTTCACATTCATACAGACTATTCTTGGAAATTASATACTGTTCTCTMGGAAAAATCATGCTCTTATGATCTRAATGGAGCAAGGTTGTTCCAGTCCAAAAAGATATGCTAGTGTGACAACATCAAGTTTCCCTAGGTTAAAATAACACTGACCAACYAATATATGCTCCAGCAGTCCTGAGCAGGTTTTTGTTCACCTCACTGARTAATCACAAAACAAGAGGAATTTCAGCAACTTACTAGATGGTTCTTCAGTATCCACTTAGCTTATGTTTAATTTCTCCTTTTTTTTTTTTTTTTTTTTTTTTTTTTTTTTTTTCATCAGGCTTTGTGCTATCAAGTCACAATGTTATTCCAAACCAACTGGCACTATTTAAATATCTATGCTTTGGAAGACTGTAATGTGGTTTCTGTTCATTTTTCAATTTCTTTCCTGTGAAATTCTGCCCCTGCAATACCCTGTTTTTCATTTATTACAGTATCACTTGTGGTTCTGTTTTATATTGTCGCACATCCCCGTGTTGCACTATCCCACCCACAGTAATCAAAGGTGAGACTGAATTTGCATCACCTTCTAATGATGGGAGCCAGGTGAGAGAGAAAGAGAATACTCTACGTGCATTGCTTATTTAAGCAAGACTGAATGTGTGTGCATAAAATTATGTCACTTTAGCATTTTCTTTTGTGCTTTGCTCTTTTTTGTATCCTAGTCATCTACAAACTATTAGAACTTTGACTGCAGAGGTCAAAGTATTTGTTTCCAGGTAGAGGAGTACAAATTTAGTTTTCAGAATTGTAGATCAGGTCTCAATTTATATCCCATATATGAAATCTGAAGAGCATATTAACCATTCCATCAAAGTCTCTGAATCTTTCCATTGCTTCCTCGCTRCTTTCAGGAATGATAATGTGCTACTGGTTAATACTGGTAAAAGATGTTTCTCTTTCTCCAGCATATCCTTGGATTTATAATCTAAACCTAGATTATATACTTTGGAATTAACCTTAAATATCCATGAAAAAAAAGAACATTTAAAATAATGCAGTGGGGTCTCTGTGCCCTTTATARCTTTAGTTTGAGGAATTTGTCATTTAAAATTTAAACTCTTTTGAATTAGGATTTTTAATAGAATTTGCTTAATGAGGATTTAAAACAAAATATTCTTTGAACTCATAAAATTCACTTTTGAAAGAAAGCATGTGGCTCAAATTACACATAGACACAGAAGGACTCGGCACTGGCAAAGAAATGCTTGTAACAGCCCTTCCCATGCAGAACAGCTAACCTGCTAAAATCATACTTATCCACTCATACAAATGAGCAGATAGTGTTYGGTAAAATACAGGATTTTCTGATCAAATGCCAGTATTTCCATGGAAATAACAAGGATTTTGCTACTCAGGCTATTTCTAGGTTTCCTTTGTGTCACTGCTATATATTTTCAAGCTGTACTCCTGTGAAAAAATGTACTATCTGGAAGCCATGATGTCTTGTTTGATGAGGCTTTCTGTAAAGACTGTCTTTTGATGCTAATCACTCCTTTGCACAGCAAAGCTCTGTTGTTAAATCCAGATCWTAGTCTTGTATATCTTTTAGGCCATGGTTGAAAATACCTAATATAAGTGATAATTAATTGGATGGAATGAAAAGAAAAAGACTGGAAGATGGTATTCACTAGTGAATTAAGAATATTCCTCATTGGCAGTGAGAACTGCCTTTACGTGTATACATTTATGCAGTATTATCAGTGGTTTTAGTGGTTTTCTTTCTGTTCCTGGCAAAATATTTTTGTGCTATTCTTTTCCTTCTGTATTTTCACAGAACAGTCCTGCAAGCATTCTAGTAGTAACTCCTAATTGCTGTAAAAATTAGGGTCTTAGACTAGTCTTTTAAAACTTTGAATAGTTTAGTATGTTATAACCTTTAGTGTGCTTATGGAGGTTTCTATTTGGTTGCACATTTTTCAAAAGAAACTCATCTGTAATGGAAGATTTCCAGCATATTACGAGCTAGCAAAACAGAATTTTTTATAATGAGAAAAAAGAAAAAAATCCTCTGTTTTGGTCAATACTCAACATAAGTGAAAGAGATTGCACAAGAATTTTGCATACTTTAAGAAGCCTAGAATAAGTAATCACTGATATGTGCTGGAAATTATGGGGACAGGGTATCAATCAATCAGCCATGTCAACTGTCTGTCCCTTGCATCCTTGTTTTTTGTTTCCCCAGTGCATGAATGCAAACATTATACAYCTTGCAATCCTGCTTCCACACTATGTTCCCAACAAAGAGAATATTTGCTGGTGTTCAAAAAAAAAAAAAAAAGTCAGAAGTTGGTGGGATTTGATGGGTATTTTGCTGCTGAATTTCAATTTTTTTGTGTGTGTGTGTGTCACAGCTTCTCTGTGCTGTCTCTTTCAGTCAATTTCTATCAGCTGGTAAGCAAATGTGCAYATATGGGGGAGGGTGTTTGTATGTTCGTGCAAGTGTGTAAATGTTACTCCATATAGGTACCAAATAAAACAAGGAAGAGATAAAAGGCAACASAATATCCTTAATGTAAATATAGCTCTTTGGAAGAATGACGTGTAGAGAAACTGTCCACAGGAATATTTGGTAATGGCTAAAACTCACTGAATAGTCTAATCAAATAAACACATGCACTGGAACTCGGCTGTGCTAGATGACAGAGATKTGAAGAAAATTAACGATGCATCCCTAAATATAAATATTTTTTAATAGGCAGAAGATACTGCTGCAAAGGAATTAATCTTTCACTGTTTTTGTCTTTTAATGAAAGCATAGCAACTACCTTTCGTTATGAGTGAAAAGTGCTTTCACTGAACATACGTGCGGGTAGTTGCGTAATATGAAACTTACTGATGCATATAATGTTAGCAGTGGGCCATCTGAGCAGAATGTACATTTTAAAATTAATCTCTGCACAGATCAGCAAACACACATACTCTCCTATGTTGACAAGAGCAACATACTTATTTAGGAGTAGCCAAACTTTGAGAGCCTGGCAGCTGGAAGTTTGCAAGCTTACCATTCTGTTATTAACTCTGTATRCCTTAGGGAAAGGGTAATGGATGAGCTGATCCCTTGGAGTCTCTTCCAGACCTACTTTGTTTGGTTTCAYGGTTCCTAACCAAGCAAAGGATAAGCAAAAATGTTTTCTGAAATTAACTGAGGGAAAGGAATGCATATTAATTATGTAAGATGCTCTATTCCAGTTCAAAGCAGCATAGCTGGCACAGGTCAGAGTTCAGCAAAGGGCAGGTGAAAGAAGCCAGACAAATGGTAATTGTTAGAGACTCTGGTGACCCCACATGTTACTAGATGTAGCCTGAGGACCAAAGCATGTTGTAAAGAACAGGTTTTGAGAAAGTGAGTTCGCGCATGAGAAGACAAGACTGCTAGGCAAAGTGTTTCCCAGGAGACTGGAGGCATAAAAGAACACGCCTTGCCAAGAAAGCTTGTCAAATCCAGCTTCCCTTCATCAGGAAAAAATGAGATATATATATATTTTATTTTTTCATATTTTTCAGCGATGCAAAAAATGACTCAAGCTATAAATGTTAGAGATTTCAGCTGAAATAGCACAGTTTACAGAATCACGATGGATGACTAGTGGATGGTTCTCCCTCAGGGAATGCAGGGAGTGCAGGCCTAGAGGGAGAGCTTGACCTCCTGTCCAAAATATGGATAATATRGATAAAAATTCAGACCAGCTTGGGGCTTCCTCCTTCCTTGAAAATTGCCAAAAGGTGAGATCCAGTAGCCTCTCCTGTGCTTGACTARTCTCACAGTGAAAAAATGTATATTTATGCTAAGCTGCAGCTCTGTATTYCCATTAATGACCATTGTCTTGTCTTCCCATGTCAGGGCAGGTGTTTGGTGATAAGACATTTCAATGCCTGTAGAAAGCTCTGAGGGGATCTCCTCTGGAGTATYGTGGACAGTTTCACCAGCACTGTTTCAATACAGAGGAATGTAAACTGGAACAGGTACAGGAAACAGTTATCTGTGTGATCAGAGGAGTTGGAATATTGGCTCTTTCAGTCTAACAAAAGGAAGGAGGAGATAAAACGCAATTATTTTTTAAGAGAAGTCTTGATAGAAAGGAGGAGAAAGGATAAGACACCAAGCATAGAGAAGAGAGGATTAAAGTAAAAMATGATGGAAATATTTATAAACTCAAGTCAGTCATAAAAGGAGGGGAGTCAGCGAATGCCAGTCCTGAGTGAGACAGACCCAGAGTCTCCTCTCTGCCTTGGGGTTACCAGAGGAACCTGCTGTAAAATGCAGGTTTAYCCACACATCTGAGATCTGCTAGATGAGACGGTGGCTGTAGCTTAGCTCTTTGCTCTTGCATCTTCAAGTAGTTTCAAGAAAGATCTCCACTTTCTTTTGGGGGAGGGAAAGAAGCTCTTCCCTGCAGTGAACAAAAAACTTTCCCAGTATTTTGCAGTGTTTTGATTGGTAAGAAGCTACAGCAAATCCATCTTCCCCTCTTTTTTCCTTCTTACAACAAAATAAATGAGCTGCCAACTCACATTTTAAACTGAATCCAAGTGATTTTTAGGCATTTGAGGTGGATTTATACATTGCAGAGTATTTATAGGTTTATGAGGACGGGTTGGAGTTTTCCTAATGTCTAAGAGAGTTAGATTTCTTACTCTCATCAGCTATCTGGGGATTTCAGGAGTACATACAAAAGATTGTCATTTAGGTACCTACTGAAAGTGAATGGGGCAGGAGGGCCCTTAGGTGCTTTTAAAAACATAACTTTCTTCAATGTTTTAAAAAAATCCAGCTGTAGTGATAAGCTATTAAGTTGAACAGTCTTTTGTAAGATGAGATGATAGTTTTATTCTGTGTTCTGGCAGATTTACAATCCAGAAAAACAAATCGTCGTATGATACATTTATAAGAAGGAGCACCACTGTCAAATAAGGCTGACTTTAGAAACTAGGCTGAAGGAGGTTTTTATTATTATTATTATTATTATTATTATTATTATTATTTCCAGAATTTATGAGAGGTTTCAAAGATGAGTCTATGCTACCTAATACCTACACCATAATTCCTCCCACAATTAGCTGTTTGTAAGGCAGTGCCATCTTTTACTTGTCATATTATAGGCTTTATTCAAATGAGATGCAAAGCAAGGAATGAGCTGRTACTGCCATCCTTACCTAAAAGAAAAAAAGACCAAGCTGTCCAGTACCACTAAGCAGAATTCTATTATGTAAATTTGCCTCCATATTTTGGGAACAAATGATAGGCAAGACATAAAATGGAAAAATAAATTATACTCACACAAGTAAAAGATCAGTCAAGCAATGCACTGAGATACCATTAGGACTGATGAATCACTATTATCATTACAAAAATAACACATAATGTTTCAAATCCAGTATCGTGGTTGACTCTTTGCTGATGCATATTTATGCAGTTTTCCCTTTGTTTCTTTTTATGTCTAACAGACGCCAAGCTAAGTTCAATAGACAAATTGCGTCTCTGTGAACTGTCATAACCATGTCCTTGTTCTTTCTATAAAACTGAAGTTAAATAGTAAAGTGCAATAAATAAACAGATGTCAAAATCCACATCTCCCTACAAGATTCAATCAACTGATAAATAATCTTTGGAAGAATTCAGTTCAGTCTCCATTACCTGAAATGAGCAGTTTGCTTATCTGTACTTTGAGGATCATAAATTGTTTAACCAATGTGTATGTCATAATCTAATTACTCCTTTACTTCTATTAAATTTCTCTATATTCCTTGTGTCTATGCTTCTTACCTAAAGTGCAGGACAGGAGAACTWTAAATATAAGATGGTTAGATAATGRTGTTTGTGGGAGCAAGAGCTGAAATAAACATCTTTTACTACCTTTTTTTCSAGTGATAATAAATCAGTTCAATTAATTCAGTGTTTTAGCATAATCTTGCTCAGAAGCCAAGTTTTATCTTAGCATGATAGTATTTATGGCAGGTGATTTTTTTTGGTGTCAGAGACCTCCAAAATGTACATTCCTATTGATTTGCTAAGCAGGCTTTCTGTGGAAGAGAAAATCGATGATGGCCTGTCACCTGAGCAACTCTGCAGCTGAATTTATAAATTGGGAAAATGGCTTAATTGCTGGAGTGATGCTTGTAGCTAAGCCTGGGCACTTAAATATATGCAACATCTGTACATTACCCAAGTATCAGGCATAAAATATATAACTTTATATAAAGGTAACTGGAAAATAATGTGAATRCTTCTGGAGTGTCATGCTCCGTTGACGCTCCTTATATTGCATTAAGCTGATGCTCTAAGAGGAGTACAACCTTTGAAATTTCCCCCTCATTCTGCCTTTAGCAGCCCTGCTGCAAGGCATTCTCGCAAGTGATCCYGACTGTGTGAAAACACAGTTTCCTATTTAAAAAACAGCATGGACTGAGTCAGTTTGAGGCTTCTTGCCCGCTGCAGCACTACCCACTTCTTCCTGGCTTCATATGCAAAACCTCACCTTGTATATGTAAGATGTTGCATTGTGTAGTGCTACAGAGGGGATGATTTGGCACATACTTTCTCAGATGCTCTTCTCTGGTGGTTTCTCAAAGTAGATGGCACAAATCCATGCAATTCCCACTAGTTCTAATGTCCYGCTCTTTTCCGAGAGTTCTTTCTAGTGTGTCCACTGTGCTGGACAGTGCCCTGTCCATGTTTASGAGTGAGAAGGCTGTTACAAAACAGTGAGTGCTCGCTTTGCCCAATAATGCTATCCCAAATGTGCCATCCAGATGACTGAGCAATATAAGGTATCATATGCACCTTCCTGATGAACTTCGGTTCTTTCTCAGTCGTGCCCAATATGGATCAGGTRGAAGTATCTSTTTGTTCACATCAAGACTTTAAATAACTGGAATTGAGTATGTGTATCTTCTCACAGCCCAGGGAAATAGCTGCTCTGTGTYTCTGAGCAGCTTTGTCCAGGAARTTTTAGTATCTTCRTAGGAAGCCTCACCTGCCATACCTACCTGTACCMARGTTACTGAGCCTTGCACTGAACACTTTCTAGATCTTATATRCKTGGCAATAGCCAGGATATTTTCTACTGATGCTTTTGCATGGAGATTCAACAACATATAACTCCGCCCCTTTGCAAGTACTTCCAGCTACTGAAGAAACAGTTAGATCTGAAGTCAAGACATATTTTATGGCAAACTCTTTCCATGCTCCTGCGTGGTTCTGTGTTTGTRTGGGGAGTTCTTCAAGTAGCAATATAAAATTATTTTATTTCACTTGCTTGACCAGTCYCTAATTGGATATAATGATGCAAAGCAAAATAGTTGTGTATGCTCACTACCACTGCTTGATTACTTCTTATATGTCAGTGACAAGATCATTGGGCCCTTTTCATGTATGTGAGACTCTTCTGCAGATGCCAGTCCCACCTCACTAATGAGGCTTTACTGCTGTTTAAGTGTTGTTATGTTTTTGTTCACTCATCCTTAGACTTGCAGTTCAAATTTGCCTTTGAAAGTACTGCATAAGGGTACTAGCTTCTGAATGCAAAACATAGTTTGCAAACWATGCGTGCATAGTTTGTCTGTGCATTATGCATACATACCTTTTCCKAAAAGTCATCTGTGCATTAAATGGACGGCATTTCTATTTAAAAWAGTAAGCACAGTCTTAACTGTGTGAGATACAGCGTGACTAGGTTGCCTAGGCAACAAAATTCCTCAAACTGGAAGGGTCTGTAGCAGAACATGTTTAGATAGCTTTAATTTTGGGGCATGGTTTCTTAAATCTTAACTGCTTTCAAATATATTTTATCTAGTGATAATTATATGTTTCAAGTATCAGCTAGTACAGCTTCATCTAATGTATCTCTGCTACAAATGATAGCTATAAAGCATATAAAAATATAAAAGGTTAAGGGAGAACTTACCACACTGTTTTTCAAGCATCTAATARTTGAGCCTTGCTAGTTGTTGTAATTACTGAGCATTTGTGTSTATGTGTGTTTAAATATATATSGRTATAAAAAGGGATATCAAAAAGTAYCTTGTTTGTTTTTACTGCTGTGGGGCTATCAAATACYGAATTTCATGAACTCATTTTTATTAAATTCCCTATTTCCTGTAATTGTTGCYACAACGCCATCTGCAGCACACTTACTCTGCTTGCATAATTTGATGCGTTGCAGGGAAGCTGTCTTTAGTCCTGGGATTGGTGATGGACCCATTATGCAGGCATCTTGTCCAGCCGTACTCACTGGACAAGCTGGATGAGCCTTTTCCTCTCAGTCCTGTAATTCTTGCCTCTTGGGTGGATACAGATGCAGGCTCTCACTTGCAGGTTAGCTGCCAGGCCTCTGGAGATTGCTGCTTCCAGAGCAGGCTATGGGATAAGTTCCTATTTATCCCCCATTAGTCAGATACAAAAGTTAATTGACCAGGTGGTCTGAATTTTGCAGTCTTGGGTTGCCTGTGGTGTTCTGTAGTCCCTGGGGCCTTTGTAGCACCTAGCTCTTGTGACCTGACCACATTCAAAGGCAGCTGCTCAGGTAAAGTTGTCCCCACTCAGGGAAGCTCTTGGGGAACTGGACTTGCTGACTTTCTGGAGGCTTTGAAATGAATGAAAATTAATGAGGAGTGACCATTCAGCTCTCTTGGGAAAGTGTTTTCAACAGCACAGACTTAATGTTTATGTAGGTGAATTTTTCAAAATACTCAGGAGATCTGAAAGCACAAGGCTGCATAAAACTCTCTTCCCTAAATCTGGGACTGCTTTCTTAAATCCCTTCAGGAAARCTGAGGGCTGTCTATGCCAGGACATGTGAAAAATGCTCTCTGAGCAAAAAGTTGAGATTTTTTTCCCCTTKTTCCTCTTTTGTTCACCTAGATTAAATTGATCTGCCCCTGCACAAATCTRGCAGTGTGAATCAATGTCATATAAGCAAATGTTATTGTCTRGATTTAGGTATTGATGTATAAAGAGAAGGAAATWATTTGCAGTGAATTTTCATCAACCTGSAGTTCTGTAACAGCAGAACACATCTGCAGATTATGATATTGTTCATATGTTTTGCCTACAAAATTGATCCATTGCCTAATTAATACTTATTTCAATAGTGTTCTTTTTTTTTTTTTTAGTGTTGTATACTGGGAGTGTATTACTTCTTTTGATTGATAGATTTTTTTTATGGGTGTGTGCTGAAGTTTAAATAGGGTAAGTTATACACTGGAGTTATTCTGTCTTGGTCTGTGCAAGTTGTGAGCACAGAGAGTACTTCTGGATTGATCTTCAGTGCAGAGTTCCCTTCCTTTCCCACCTGGTACATCTTTGGAGAGAACGGTAGCAGAAAAAAAGAATTTTTGAACTTGAGAAGTCTTACTTTACATTCATGTCACTTCAAATCATGTGGTCCAAATAGAAAGCCAGGTAAGAAAAGCACCAAACAATTCTGTATTTTAAAAAAAAACTTTGGGGAAAGTATTTCAAATATAACACATAGAAATAATTGTGTGTTCTAGTGCATGTGTCTTCAAAAATAGAAATAAAAMCAGTTTTACAGCAATCTGAGGAAATCCTGTGGACACTGAGCTGTCAAATGTTACTAAAATCACCATGACACATGTAAGCAGCGAACTGTTTCTTTGCTGAACTGAGACTGGATCACCCTCTTCTTGCTGAACATCCATGTTGTCCAGAGGGCAAGATCTTTTTCACTATCATTAGGTTTGCCTGAMAATCCATACAATATTATTTGTTCTCTGCTGGCTGATTCTGACCTCTTAAAGCTCTGTCTTGACATAGAATTAGGAGAGCACTGTTGAACTTTGTAATYGTGTTTTTATTCTTGCCTACCCGTCAGCTTTTTGTATCTGTAAATTAGTCATTTAAATGAGGGAAAGCTATAGGATTCACATTAAAGGAGGGAATAGGTTTTCAGTGCCTTATTAGAATTTCTTAGTTTCTTCAAAGATAAAACAACGTATTTTGTTCCTTTCCAAGCACCTTTTGCTTGCAGCTTTGGAAACAATATGAGGTCTAGTTTAGATAAATGTGTGTSTCATTCTTATAGTAAGCAGAATTGAAAACAGTATGGCTAATTGCCATATTAGGTAATGAGTCCCGTAATCCTTTACAGAGCCTGTAAACATACCTGTGATCTGTTGGTTTGTTTATTTAATTCTATTTGTAAGGAAAAGCATGAAGACCAAGTAGTTGGTACTTGGACAAGAGAGGAGGTTGCTGAAGAGTAACTGCAAGCACCTGCTATGTGCTAGCTATTTTACAATAAAAGGAAATTCCTGTGTAACTTGCTGGAGGTACCAACTGAAATGAGAGCTTCATTTCTTGACACTTTGCACTCAGCCACAAAAATAGAGACCGTACTAAGACCAGTGTAAAGTAGAGCAAAACATATCATGAAATAATAGTGTAGAACAAGTAGAAAATATAAATGGCTATATTGGGTTGGATCAATGGCTGTATTGGGTCAAATGCTTCACAATATCTCACACTTAATAGCAGCTAAAAATTTATATGGAGGGAGGAAGAGTATAATGCATGTGCAGTTTCCTCAGGTAGTATGAGCTTTTGAGGCTCACAGACTTCCCTAAATGAAATTGGTTKCTACATATTAAGCAATGCTGACTTAAACTATCTTCTAAGAACTTACACAGGTTGCCTTGGAAGCTATGTCAAATAGCATCTGCTCCAACTGTGACAAAAAGTTCAGCCCAACTGCACCTTACACAAGCAACCATTTCCTTTAGTTTGTTTTTGAATTGGCTTCTTTTTAAGCAGTTTTATCTGCTGCCCTGTAAGTTCTTGTTTTGAAAGAGTGAATGAACAGTCAATACCTACTCATCCTCTCCATGCTTCTCAGGATTTTAGAGCATCACAATTTTGGAAACAAAAATCAGTGCATGCTAAGTGATAGATAATGATAAATTAATGCRTGAAAGAAAAGAAGATCAGAAGCTAAACTGATCCTCAAAAGTGGAGAGAGAGATATTTTCCTAGTGATTAACTGTCTTAGCTCTGTAAGGGTCCAAAACCTTCAGTATTAARAGCTTAGATTGGAAATGGGTGAAAGGCAGAAGCAAAGGAGTCCAGTGTAAAAGCAGGGTGTTTCAAAGATCAAAACTCTTGTTAGATAAACTGTMTGTACATTTGAATGTTCAGATTCTTAAGGAATAAAAAGAAAAAGATAAACTCTGTTTGAAGTTGACTCGAGATAAACAAAATTCCAAGMATTACTTAACTAAAATCTTTTAGTGCGAATTTTCCCTGTTTCTCAAACTTTATAGAGCTAGATGGAAAGAAACTTTTGAAAAGGAGCAGTCGTGTGGAATTGTATACTAACCTGAGATGTTTAGATCTTAGCACCATCTATATTMCTCCCTAGCTCCTCAGTTCATAGCCCCTCAATGCTGTGAAAACTAAGAGTTAAACTTAAAAGTGTTTCCTAAATGCTTTARTATTACAGGATCACCATTTCTTTTCCCCTTAAATATTCTTATTTTATATCTATATTATATATAGATATAATATTCTTATATTTTTRCATATATATAAACAAAAACTTAATAGCTATTCAAGGAGTAGCAGTGTCCAGCTGAAGTTGCAGGTGACCACAAGGAGGACTATAGATCTTCTGCTATCAAAGAAAAACAGCTTTACAGTTCAKTCCTGTGCTGGGATTGCTGGAATTCTGTTCATCTGAAGGCAGAGCAAACACAGTCCTTTAGGAGAAAAATAAGCAAACAAAAACCAACCTTCACGGCACTTATTGAGCTATTTATCCAGAATTCATGTATGCATTTCCTTAACTCAGTAAAATCTGCTTATGGGAAATACATTTGAGAGGAGAAATACTTATGATTTCCTACCTTCATTTTACTTTATTTTTAAGGGCAAATTTTGAATAGTTAATAYTTTTCCCAAAATGTTGTAGTCATGGACAGAATCTAACAACTGATAGAATAGGAATAAACCTAGAAATGCAGATAACAAACATTCGAATGTGACTGCTAAATGTTTGGACTCCTTTCAGGGCTGGGCAACCAGGTACCTGATACTACCAGATACTACTGCAATATATTTTCTTGTTTGCTCTTAYTAGCAGCAGAGCAGAAAGTGTTTGGTCGGTAGTGATTGCTTAGGGATCACTGTTTTCCATCAACATTTCCAGTCCTGACTGACTAGAAAGTGGTTTCTCAAACCTCCATACATAGTCAGCTCAAGGAAATGTGGTCTGCTCATCTGGTCATGAAGAATATTCTTGAAGCCATTAAAAACAAGGAGAGTTTTTGTTGTTCAGGCTGATAAATCAGGGCAAAATSTTTCTTGAGCAAACCCTATTCTGGACTGGGAGGTCCAACCTGAGACAGCTCAATCTAGAAATATTTGTGATTATTATCTGTTTGCTGAAGAGGCAAGCTTGCTTCTTGAGTATCAGGCACTTTCAGATGTTCTGCATTTTTCTAAGTTCTCTGCATCCTCAGAGTCCTAAGGTCACTTTATTCCACTTGGCAGGACAAGGGCCAGAGCCTTATGACCTCTCATGCYCCTGGTGGCAGCTGTCCTTTTTCTTTGCAAAGAATTTTGCTTTCTTTCCCTATTTCTGTGCCAATATCTCAGTATGTTCCCTCTGCAGTTCAGAGTGACTTGGAAAAAAACACTGGAAAATTTTCAATAGGGTTGAATGTCAAGCTATTTAGAATTACAATGACAATCACTTGTGATACTCAGCCAACGAGGGAGAAAATAACTTTGTGAGGAAACTTGTTTTAAAAGGTACGTGACCTGGCCTCTGATTGTGGATGACACATCTCTGCCTTTTATTGTCATTTACCCCAGCATAAATTGGAGGTAGGGTAACAACAACAGAAGAGAGTCCACAATCTTTCTGGAGTGTCAGCAACCTTTTAGCAATTACATGCACTTTCCTCATTTTGCTGCTTCATGTGGTGCCTTAAAAGAAACAAAGCACTCCAGCCCTCTTTTTCTCATGCCACCATGACAAACAGACAGTTTAGAATGAGGCAGTGCTTTTCGTTTTGCTTTCATGAGAAGGCAGCAGAGCTGCTCTTGCCTTGCTTCTTAACAGCAGAATCTTCTTACTACATTCAAAGAAACTGCAGGTGCCAGCTCTTTTTGAAGACCAGGCCTCCTCAGTACGGGACTGAAGTAGTTATGGAGAGCTTCTGAAAGTCTGCCCCCAAGTAGTTCTATGTCTCTAGGAATGAGATGCTTAGAAAAATCTCTGATCTTTTGTGTGTGTTCAAGAGAGAATGAAAGAAACCCTGCAGACCAAGATTGAGAAAGAGATCTAGAATATATTCAGTCAGAAGTCAGCTCTCATCTGAAGTTTTTGGGGAAAGTGAGGCCTACAGGGGAGGAYTGATTGCTTTTAAGAATTCACATATGCAGGATATAGACCATTAATGTTTGCCACTAATAACAGGTCATTCATTTTGTCKTCAACCCCACGAAATGGCCGTGTGTTAAGTTAATGCAGCTGAAAGGCTGATAAGGGCTCCCTAGAATGAGTGGCTTCCCTCAGAAGGAGGAACAGGCCACATTTTTTGTTTATGTACTGTTTATCAACCTTGTAGTCCAAGAGATGACAGGCAGGCAGCTCGACTGTGCTTCCCAGGTGATGAGAGTTGTTGTCTATGCCTAGCGCATCTCCAGCAGCACATGCCCCTGTGAAGCAGAGAGATTGCACAGGGGTATCAGTCTCCTTTGCACTTGTATGCAGCTGAATGACTGTGTATGGAGAGAAGCATGGAAGGTTTTGCTTTTGAGTGGTCCCTCCATTTTTACAAGGAATTCTGAGCAGCTGTCATAAGGAATATCCCTATTCTCCCTCTCTTCCATATGGCTGCTATCTATAAATGCAGAACTGTAAACGAAGGCCTGCCTGTGAGGTAATCCCAGGGTGACTAAAAATATGTGTGCCTGTTTTTGCTGGCCTCTCATGTCTTTGTAGAGCTCCCGTCATAACAAAATCATGTTTGCAGCAGTGTACACTCACACAATTCAAAGAGTTACTGTTAGAAGAGCAGACTGTGGCTTCTGAGCATCACAAACCAGAAGCAGAGACTAGACATCATATCTAAATGCTGAGCCCAGATGCTYGCACATGGCATGACAAGTAAAGTTGTCAGGGCATGGGATGTTAAATGCAGCGGGATAGTGTATATTATACCTTTTATATGGGTCTGACCTTGGAATGGTCTGGCCAAGCTTCTCATCTCTGCAATGCAAAACTCATTTTGGCCAGTGCATATGTGAAATCTTGATGCTATTCTTTGTGTCCTTGATACATATGTGCTACAGAAGGACAAAATCTGAATGTGATGTGATTTGCCTTCGCTGGTACTGATAACTAATAGGAAGATGTGTGAGAGCACCCACAGCCCCCACCCTGCAACACATTCAGTGAAATACTTCATAGTAAGGAAAGGWGAGTAATGGAGGCATGATTACCTACTAACAATTTCAAAGAGATTCACTATCATTTACACTTTGCATGAAAGCTTTCATATTTTTGTGGAAAATTTTCCTGCTTCTGCTCCTCTCTTTTAAAATCATGACCAGATGCTGTAGACTCTAGAAAGAGTCTTCATTTTAAAAATTCAGGACTCAGGAATCAACTTTAGATTTCAATTTCCCCCTCCTGACCCAGGAACTGTTACCTTCTTAAAAAATGAGAAGAACTTAAGGGTGCTGGCCTGTGCCTTTCTCCCAAATGATCCCACCATGCAGATTTGGAGACATTTATGAACCATTTTGATTGTCTACTGAGCTGTTTTGTAACTCTAGTCCCTAAAAATACTTCACTAATTTTGGCTCAAATCGCTTCAAAAATGAAATTTAGGCTCTTAAATCATAAAGTCATTTGAAGAAAAAAAGTTACACTGGAAAATGAGAAATTTTAAAAATATACCTTAATGTCCAGCTGGAGGCCTGTGGTTAGTGGTGTCCCCCAGGGGTCAGTCCTTGGTCCGGTTCTGTTCAACTTATTCATTAACGACCTGGATGAAGGGATGGAGTGCTCCCTCAGCAAGTTTGCTGACAACACAAAACTGGGAGGAGGAGCTGATAGCCCTGAGGGCTGCGCTGCCATCCAGAGGGACCTGGACAGACTGGACCAACTGGGCGGCGAGTAACCTCATGAAGTTCAACAAGGGCAAGTGTAGGGTCCTGCACCTGGGGAGGAATAACCTCAGGCACCAAGACAGATTAGGGGCTGACCTGCTGGAAAGCAGCTCCACGGAGAGGGTTTTGGGAGTCCTGGTTAACAATAAGTTGACCATGAGGCAGCAGTGTGCCCTTGTGGYCAAGAAGGCYAATGGGATCTTGGGGTGCATTAAGAATAACATTTCCAGCAGGTCGAGKGAGGTGATTCTGCCCYTCTACTCAGCCCTGGTGAGGCCGCACCTCGAGTACTGYGTGCAGTTCTGGGCTCCCCAGTGCAGGAGGGATGTGGAGCTGCTAGAGAGAGTCCAGCGCAGGGCTACAAAGATGATTAGGGGCCTGGAACATCTGYSCTATGARCAAAGGCTGAKAGAGCTGGGCCTCTTCAGCCTGGAGAAGAGAAGGCTGAGAGGGGACCTGAWTAATGTATATAAATACCTCAAGGGAGGGAGTGAGGAGGATGGGGCTGGCCTCTTYTCAGTGGTGGCCAGCGAAAGGACTAAACAACCACAAAATTTCTTAACAGTGAGGGTGACAGAGCACTGGAACAGGCTGCTCAGAGAGGTGGTGGAGTCTCCTTCTCTGGAGATCTTCAAAACCCACTTGGACACCACCCTGTGCCACATGCTCTAGGCGACCCTGCGTGTGCTGGGGTTGGACTAGATGACCTCTACAGGTCCCTTCCAACCTTAAACATTCTATGATTCTATGTCTTTGACAAGAAATCAACTCTGTATGTCAGACTGCAAAGCAGATTTTACTAATGCGAGAAAACCCTTGACTTTGAGACTGAAACTGGTGTGACACTCTTGAAATCTTATATTTCTTCCATCAGTCTGTCAAAACTCAACATTTTGCAAAATGCAAAACAGCTGCCTATGTATCTGTGCCTAAGATGCACAGATAACCCTCCAGAAAAAGAGCAAAACATGAAAAGTTTCCTCTGTCATATTTCCCAAAGCAAAAATGTGAAAGAAATTTGTGTGCAAAAGTAATTGGTGGAGCTAACTCATATCACCTATGTGATTACAGAGCAACAATTAATGTATGTTATATGAGAAGTGGTAGAGTAAAATACAGATTCTGACTTGGATTTGGTATGAAAGCAACTGCCAATGTGGTGCTTTACTCTGGGCACACACTGCTTTAAGATAACCACACAAAAGTACTTCAGGTATTTATTTTGCCTTAACTTGCATGTCTCATGTTACAGGGCTGGCAGACGGGAAAGAAGACTTGCAGGAAAAAAATATTTTCTGCAGGGGTAGCTCATTGCTAGACTGTGTACAAGAAAATGGTAAGCATTTCTGTATTATGTCTGAGTATGCCTACAGCATCAGCTGTAATATCTCACCATGTCACAGACTAATAAGGGAACATGAATAATGAATATAAAGTGTTAACCATGATATCTTTTACCTGTGCATTTCCATTTTTGTTTTTCCTGATGTGACACATCAAGAATGCATCCCCTTGAGTTTCTTTTCCAGTAGCTTGGGAACTTCTTTTTAAATTTAGATATCTACCTCGAGGGAAAAAAAAATGTGTCAATGTTTTGGTATTTCTTTTGTGATTTTATGCATTTGGCTTGGCTTTTTTTCCTCCTATTCATCTTTCACAGACTGATTGGTAACTGGATGACATGGGTAAATATAATATATAACACATTGTACAGATAGAGGTGTGATTTCATTATTCAGCATCAATATTGACAGCAAACTTCTTTCTCTACCTTACAGGCAGATTGTTCTTATTACTGTTTCTTTGAGACTGTCATCTCCACAGAGCAGGCAGGGGAAATAGTCTAATTTAGAGTTCTTACAGTATTGAATTTGTCATTRTGTAACAATAATCTGGGTATATTACAGCATTACATTGGAGTTATGCAGATTTTTATGAAACTCGAGCAGAGGAGGATGAACCAGATTCAGCCTATTCCCAAAGTCCTCCATAAGGTGATCCTCAAGATGCCTGAAATATAGTGCCCACAAGTACGTGCAGGAGCCACTCCCTGTCAATTATAGTGGTTTCACAACTGTAACTTGAATATGGAAAACAGAAATAACTGCAAAACTTGGCGTACTACTTCACCTCATTTAATGTATCTTTAGTGTGACTGACGCACACTTAAGTTATATGTGTCAAACTCTTGATCTGTTAGCTAGTCATATTATTCATGATCTTACTGTTCTTTCTATGTCATAGATTTTCCTGGTACTATTTAATTTCAGATGAATATGTAGCATTCACATCACTTCATTTCCTGTGATTTCCTTGTTCTGCTGTATGAGATCAGATTTTTAATAACATTAAATATAGTATGCCGTCAAGCTTGGAATTTCATTTTCTACAAAGGACAATGTTTCAGATCTCTGCATCTGTTGATTTAATAAACTGATACTGAGAAGTTACATTTCTTTAACATTGTCACAGGATGATATATGGCTGCATTMATCTAACCTAGTATGTGCATATATTTTAATCTGTTTGGTTTAATTTACTTTGCATTGACCCCTCCCCCATCAAAGGATTCTCAGATCACTCATCATCTCAGATTGATGAGTGATTCACTACTGGGGCTATCAAGCCATAACATGGAATATGTTTTGACTTACATAACTTGAATGCAAGTTGTAGTTACACAGATAATTAAAGTAATATGCTATCAGTTATAAAATAAAATCTTGTTATATTAACTCTTGTCACATACAGCTGCAGTAGCTGTGTTACTTTTCATGGAGATTACAAGTTAGCAGCAATTTTCTCCTCTCATCCTGATTTTGTGTCTAGTCTGATGTGGTTCATGCAAGCAAGGATGGGAGGCTGTGCTGCCAAATGGGAGGGCCATGAGAGCTGTTCCAGAAATAATAGAAATCTTACAAGGAGCTAGTTCAGTCCTCCTTATCACCACCATGCCAAGTTATTTTTATTTCCTTTTTTTATCATCAGCTATGTAGTAAAGCTCCTGCATTGATATGTACGTAAGTATGATTCCAGTACCTCATATGCATGATTTCAATTCCTCAAAAGGTATTACAAGGAGATACTGTGAGAGGGCTGGAAGAAAGAAAATGTCACACCAGTCTTCAAAAATGRCAAGAGGGAGGAAAACTACAGGCCAGTCAGTCTCGCCTCCATCCCTGGAAAGGGAATGGAGCAGCTCATCCTAGAGACCATGTGTAGGCATGTGAAAGAAAAAAGGTGATTGGGAGTAGTCAGCATGGATTCACCAAGGGGACGTCATGTTTGACGAACCTGATAGCCTTCTATGATGGGATGACTGACTGAATGGATCATGGGAAAGCCATGGATGTTGTCTACCTTGACTTCAGCAAGGCTTTCAACACAGTCTCCCATAACATCCTCATAGGTGAGCTCCAGAAGCGTGGACTGGACATGCAGACTGTGAAGTGGATCAAGAACTGGCTGGATGGCAGAGCTCAGAGGGTGGTGGTAAACAGGACTGAGTCTAGTTGGAGGCCTATGGCCAGTGGTGTTCCCACGGGTCAGTGCTGACCCCAGTGCTGTTCAACTTGTTCATCAATGACTTAGACGAGGGGAGGGAGCACACCCTGAGCAAGTTCGCTGATGATACCAAACTGAGTGGAGTGGCTGATACGCCAGAGGGCTGTGCTACCATCCAGAGGGACTTAGACAGGTTGGAGAGTTGGGCACAGAGGAACCTCATGAGGTTTAACAAGGACAAGTGCAGGGTCCTGCTCTTGGGGAGGAATAAACCCAGGCACCAGTATAGATTAGGGGTTGACCTGCTGGAAAGCAGCTCTGTGGAGACGGATTTGAGAGTTCTGATTGACAGCAAGTTAACCATGAGTCAGCAACGTGCCCTCGTGACCAAGAAGGCCAATGAGATGCTTGCTGCATCAGGAAGAGCATTGCCAGCAGGTCAAGGGAGGGGATCCCATCCCTCTACTCAGCTATGTTGAAAATGTTAGTGTTCGTCTACTTTGCTGCTTTGAAATACTTTTTTTTTTTTTTTTCCTGCAAAGAACACAATGTGCAAAGGAAATCCTGTTCCTGAAAATTTGAAGACTGTCTTTTATGCACCCTGATTGAAACCTGAGAGACATCCCACCTAGATATAGAAATTATCATTTTAAGTGTTTTTATTACAGCCAAAATGTGTATTATGCACCCAAAGGCTTTTTGATTTGTTTTCTTGTTATTTTATGGCAGTTTTCTTATGCTTTGTCTGCACTCCATAARAGATCCTACAAGAGATCTACAAGAGTCCCAGATGAGAAAGATGATCATATTCACCTGGGACTATCTACCAGTCCCAGGAGTTTCAGATCTGGTAAATCTGGTCATGGTCAACAGCAGGAAATACACAGACATTATTCTGGAGAAAAATGGAGAGAAAAAGCATGGGGGACACCTTTGAAGGTGATACATGTTCCTTGTTCTATTTTGTACAATTTCAGTCATGCAAACTTAATATAAATGCTGTATTTATCTTCTATACTAATGAAATGCTAGAAAACAACAGAAGCAAAGATAGACTACAAATAGTTAATAATATCCATGTGGAGGAATACATTACGTGCTCTTCTACACTTCTTCAATACTTATGGCAAACATTGAAAAGTAGCACAAGACTGGTATTAGTGATTACCTTATTTACCCTGACTGGATCATTCCATTCCGTAGGGGTCTCTGCTGATGCTAAGTGACTAGTCAGTAAACCTTCTTGCATTCAGTTTATTAGCTAATGTTTTTAAACAKCTGTTCACCAACTTGTCATAGAATCATAGAATCATAGAATGCTTAAGGTTGGAAGGGACCTCTAGAGGTCATCTATTTCAATTCTTGTGCAAACGTAGGGTCTCCTAGAGCATGTGGCACAGGGTGGTGTCCAAGTGAGTTTTGAAGATCTCCAGAGAGGGAGACTCCACCACCTCTCTGGGCAGCCTGTTCCAGGGCTCTGTCACCCTCACTGTTAAGAAATTCTTTCTYAAGTTCCTATGGAACTTCTGATGCCTCAATTTGTGGCCGTTTACTCTAATCCTTTCGCTGGCCACCACTGAAAAGAGGCTGGCCTCATCCTCCTCACTCCCTCCCTTGAGGTATTTATAGAACTGATCTGGTCCCCTCTCAGCCTTCTCTTCTCCAGGCTGAACAGGCCCAGCTCTCTTAGCCTTTGTTCATAGGGCAGATGTTCCAGGCCCCTGGTCATCCTCAATAGCCCTGCGCTGGACTCTTTCCAGAAGCTCCACACCCCTCTTCTACTAGGGAGCCCAGAACTGGACACAAGACTCCAGGTGTGGTCTCACCGGGGCTGAGTAGAGAGGCAGAATCACCTCCCTCGACCTGCTGGAGATGCTCTTCTTAATGCACCCCAAGATCCCACTGGCCTTCTTGGCCACAAGGGCACACTTCTGCCTGATGATCAACTTATCATCCACCATGACGCCCAGGTCCCTCTCTGCGGAGCTGCTCTTCAGGAGGTCGGTCCCCAGCCTGTAGGCATGTCTAAGGTTATTCCTGCCCAGGTGCCGGACCCTACACTTGCCCTTGTTGAACTTCATGAGGTTTCTCATCACCCACTTGTCCAGTCTGTCCAGGTCCCTCTGGATGGCAGCGCAGCCCTCAGGGCTATCAGCTACTCCTCCCAATTTGGTATTGTCAGCAAACTCACTGAGGGAGCACTCCATCCCTTCATCCAGGTCGTTAATGAATAAGTTGAACTGGACTGGACCGAGGACTGACCCTGTGGGACACCACTAACCACAGGCTTCCAGCTGGACTCGGCACCACTTTCTGAGCCTTGCCATGCATCTAATTCCTAATCCACCTCACTGTCCACTCATCTAACCTACATTTCTGGAGCTTGCCCAGGAGGATGTTGTGAGGGATGATGTCAAAAGCTTTGCTGAAGTCAAGATAGATGACATCCACYACTCTGCCCTCATCTAGCCATCTAGTCACCCCATCGTAGAAGGCTATCAGGTTAGTCAAGCATGATTTCCCCTTGGTGAACCCATGCTGGCTACTCCTGACCACCTCCTTCTCCTCCATGTGCCTGGAAACATCAGCCAGGATGAGCTGCTCCATCACCTTTCCAGGGACAGAGGTCAGGCTCACTGGCCTGTAGTTGCCCGGCTCCTCCTTCTTGCCTTTTTTGAAGACTGGGATTACACTGGCTTTCCTCCAGTCCTCCATCACCTCCTCTGTTCTCCAAGACCTTTCAAAGACAATGGAGAGCGGCTTGGCTATGACATCTGCCAGCTCACGTAGCAGTCTGGGGTGCATCCCATCGGGGGATACTGTCAGTAGTATTTGTTCTTCCTTGATTCCATGCCTTGCCTACAAAGCAATAATGCTTAACGTAGGGATTACTTCTAGGCATAGGTTTTTCTGTCTTTTTCCCTTCATGGAAATGTTTTTTAACACATTGCTTAGAATCACATGTAGTTTTGTCAACTTTTGGAAACTTCAAATACAGCAGTTAAGCTTCAGGTTTCGGACAGGTATGAATATGAATACTAGAGTGATATTTATACTATCCTCTTTCAATGTTCAATGCTAGCAGAACCCAGACTATATAGGCTATTATGATTTGGAGAATTTCCTAGCTGGATGGAGTCATGTCTTTTAAGACTACTCAAAGTTACATTTACTTCTTCTTGGAGTCTAAACTGTTTTTCAGTATATTTGTTTAAAAATTTGGAGGAACATCTCTTGTTCCTTTTTTTTTTCCCTTTTTTAATTAAAGGTACTGTTTGTGTCTTGAACTTGTAGGCTTTTTCTGCTTTGTAACTGTGCTTTCTGCTATCAGGTTCCCATGCTTTGTGATTAGTATCTGCAGCAGGACAGCATCCATAATCATTATYTTCACAGCAACACTGATGTCTTCTATTGGCCTGTTCAAGTTCTCCCTCTTACTTACCCCTGCAAACCTTGTAGCACTTCATCCTCTGTATTTATGCCATTTGACTGGCATTGATTACAGCCAGCATCTATCACAAGTTTCTACATTATGTTGACAGGTTCCGCAGTAATTACAAATTAATTACCAATTTAAAAGTAAAATTTACTTATATTCAGAAATCYGCTACTTTTCTTTGCTTTGCTAAACACACCTTTTACTGTTTTTGAGGAATACTGGTAAGTTGCCTAGATAAAAAGTAAGAGCTGATAAAACACCAAGCACACCGGTCACTTTGCTGCACATTGCTTTTTTACTGCAGAGTTTTGCTTTTGCTGCTCCTTCATAAATTTCTGGAGTTAGAGCCATGGCTTTTGCTCACTTGAGGTGAGACCAATTATTGTTTCCCCAAGGTTCAAGGGTGTTTTGATCAGTGGAGCTGCCTGTAGCAGGGAGTTTGTTCTTAAAACTATCTTAGCTGTAATAAGGTAAGACAATTATTATCTGACAGAAGCCACTATGGTCTCTAGAATGTCTGACCTTTTGGGAGTGGGTTAGACCGGGGACTAGTATAGCCCTTCCCTGGGTCGGAACTGTAGATAGCAGCATCACTCAGACACCAGTAACTGCACCTGCAGCACTGCTATCTCATCTTGGCCTCTGCTGCAGCCAACTTAATTTTGGGCCCACTGTTCAGCTTGGCTCACCGTTACATGGACTACAGACCTGCTCCATGCAACCACCAAGTCTCTGATTAGCCAGTAGCCAGACTGACAGGAGAGTGACTGACTGGCTGGCCTGGGGAGGGAGTCACAGGGCAGCAGAGCTTCCTAGCTCCAGGGGTCCCTTCCAGAGGTGTCCTGGGATGGGCAAAGCCATATGGAACCAGGGATCACAGCTGCACCACAATGGCACTAAGGACCCAAGTCTACAGGACAAAACTTGGCTGCCCTTGCCCAAGATCACCTTGCTACTGCTGCCCCAACAGTGTAGGAAAAAGCCTGCAYGAGGCCCCAGCCTGTGCCTGGGACCTGCTGCCAGATCCTGCCTAGCTCTTGCCAACTTTGCTGTGGGGCTGCAGATGCTGCCACAGACGAGCATGGATTACTGACAAGGTCATAAATCAATCACTGTCATAACTGACATAATACTGAATCAAAGCCGTTGTATTAATATAGAGMGAGTCAGTATAAATTAGTTTATCATTATTGAATGTAAATTGACTTAATAAATGTTGMAAATACTGTTCAAATGTTGAATAAATATTGGACATGGAAGCTAGTGTCTACTGTTTCTTTATCTATGAAAAACCACTTTCGTGCCAGAATCCATCTCAGATGCAAGGTTCAWCCTGGTGCATGTCTGTAGTTCATGTGGTGAGAAGCTGGGCTGAGGCCATCTTTTGTAATGCTCAAACTCTCTGACAGCAGGAGAAAGCACAGACTCCCTAAACTTACTCAAGTTTAGGGAAACTCAAAGCAGTAACTAATGATTCGTCTAACCACTSTTTCGTGAAGAATAACTTCCAGGCAAGAAAAAACATGGATTTTTCTCCTGTTCCTGGGAAGCAGGAACATTGGCAGAACACAGCTCTGTGATGAAGCCATGTGATGGGACCACTGCCACCTCCTGACAGTTGGTARTAAGGGCATGAATGATTATGGTGTGGCCAGATTTCCAGTTGTCAGTGCTTTGAGCTGACCAGTCACCACTGCTTACCCATTTCTCTGAAGGCCAGCCCCATGCTACCCTCAGGGGAGGCCAGAGAGTCTGCGCCATCGGCAAGGGCCCTGCTGCCAGCACAGTTATCAGGTGAGGCAGGGAGGCCTGAGATGATCGACCACCCCCTCAGCACTGGTAGCTGCTACATCTCATCTGGTACCTCCCTAGGCTARTGAGATGGGTACAGGCTGTGGAAGGACTTTGTAAGAGTTTGACTGTGCTCTGTGGTGTGTCTGTTAGGTGCCTTGGAAGATTGGGTGGCTGCGCTGGGCTCACATATCAGATGTGAGAGCCTCAGTCAGGCCTGGTCTGCAGTGGCTGTAAAGGATCACTCCTCCCACCATAATGAACAGCCAGTTTCATGAACTGAACTGAACTGTCTAGTTTGAACTGATCAGTTTGTCCCTTTTGTGACTGTTCGCACATTTTGCCTATGCAAACCAAATCATGCATTCCCTTACATCTCTRTGTGCTGTAAGGGATGTTCTGGTCCTCATGCACTGAGTCAGTGCTGTTTTCAAAACRCAAGTTTTACATGTAAGCAAAAACATAAGGCAAAACATTTCCACATTCATCAACTGCGTAAAATATAAAATCACCACATCCACTGTTGTGCTCTCTTTTACTCACAACTAACAGTCTCCTTGCATTTCTTTTCTGAAGAGTGGGAGTAGAACTGACATGCCCTCTCTTGCTTTTGATTGCTTTTCAKATTGTCTGCAAATTCTTTGGGCCTCTCAGTCCCACCAAGCATAGGACATTGACTTCAAGATCAGTCTTCTGGATGGCTTGCTATGTGTCAGATCAATATGTACGGGTTATGGATGATCATCTCTCTGGTGGAACACAGAAGAGAAATATTCTAGGAGGTAAGGGGCATTTTCCTCATCTCACAGACTGGATTTTTCCCTTCTTGGGGSAAAAAAGAAGCTATTATGGATACAGGGCAGACCTGGCGGTGCAAGTTGACAGTGGTAGTAAAACTCTGCATTGACTACAAACCTGCTTGAGGGACCATCGTCAGGAGGACATAGGCAGCTTTCCTTAACGAAACCATTCCTCTGTAGAGACCTTGCTGTGCTGCCCTCCAAACAGAGGCAGTATGGAAAAGTGTACTGAGGAGCACATGATCTAAACAGATATGACCAGGGCTGGTAAAAGACCAGGTAAGAAAATTACAGGAAGAAAWGTTACTCTGAATGCTTTTCAGAACTAATAACATCCTGATCCAATGGTCTCTTATATTCACCTGCAAGTAAGAAGCCAAATGCCTGTCTTCTTCATGGAGTGAAGCAGCTCAAAAGGTATAGGTATGCAAGAGGTGAACCAGTGTTTGTTTGACATTATAGCTTTAGCTAGACTTTGGCTACCCTACCTGTAATATACTTTTCTGTCTGCAAAAGTGCAATATTAAACTTTGAGTTTAATTTATATTAATTATTATATTTAATTTAATTAATTTATAGTGTAATTTTGAGTGCTTTCACCCTCCCTTATTTGAAGTTCATATAAAATGTCTTGTTTATTTTCCTGATTATTCATTTCTACTGYAAATATTATTTAAAATAATGAGCAGTTATTAATTTTAGTACTGTCATTACACCTACTCATATCCTTTGATATTATTGCTAAAATTACCCTCAATAGATTTAATAGAAGTTATTCTCCCATGCTATGATATTATAAATCAAAGTTTTAAACTAGATAGAAATAGTTTTGGACTACCTTCTGATATTGCACTCCATCTCTGGAGCATATGCCTTAATATTGCTTGACAGAATAAAAAGCATGTGTCTTGGATGTTTTTACACAACACTGTGTAACAGCATGATGGATGTCAATGAAGCTCCTCAGCGCAGCAAGGAGATAGTTCAAAGGTGGAAAAAAGGCAATCTGGAATGTTGCAGTGCTGAATTCTCTGCCTCCTCASATCAGCATCTTTATGCTATTGGTTGCATCAAGGTGGAATATGCTAAATATCTTGGGAAGTCCCATACTTCATGCTGAAGTATGTTGCAGGAAGCACCAAGCGTGCTGCAGGAAGGATATGCTCKGACTCTGATACTGAATCAATGTAAGTCACTAAACATGGACCATTTACTGATTGCTCTGGAAAGTATTAACTGGGGTGCTATGTCTATTAAAGCTGACAAGTGGCAAAACAGAATTGTCGCTGGCCGGAGTTTTCTCTGCAGGGAGAYCGGGRCTTCAGCAGCGCTCGGAACAGATMGCACACCAATATGGTTAAAAGCAATCAGTTCAGTTTATTCACATTACAAAGCGGTATTTATATTATAGCTATTGCAGAGTAAGCTTAGCAACAGCTCAGCAGTTAATTTGATTGGTTGCATACTACTGTTCAAACGCGCACCAAAATAATGATTGGCTAAAGGCACACATCCTTATAATTAGGCTACAGGTGGTCCGGCTCTTATCTTGTTGAGCTCACTCAGTCCCATGTTTGAAGTTGATTCCCACTCCTCCGCTCGCTCCACAGTTCTATTTCTTTAAGTCTTTGCTCTGAGTGTCCTTGCAGCCTCAGCACTCCCAGTTCCTTGCTGCCCTATTCCCAGTGTCTTTATCTCTTTATACTCAGTGTCCTTRTAGCGCAGTGGAATCAGCATGGCCTGCAGTTATGCCAAGACAGCCTGCAGTCATGTCAAGGCAGCCTGCAGTTATGCTAAGAGAAGAGTGAGTTTGATAGGCCATAAATCCATATTCTTCTAAAATAATTACTACATAGAATAAATAATATCTCTCCAAAAGTCTTACAAAATATTTTTTTTTAAGATGGTAGCAGTTTCTGCCCTCTTACTGTCTTCTGTATCTTCATTGGCTATAACAGTGGAGCCTAGTGAGGGTATTTGCCAGCAGTGGATCACGATTGTTTGCTTCATCCAGCTTTAGCAAAAGAGTCATTAACTTTTTCTGAGGCTATCTTTTTTGTTGTGAATAATATATGAAGTGAACTTTGTCTAGAGCTACCTAACTTGCCAATATGAATTAAAGCAATATAACAGGATAATACCTTTTTTCCTGTGTTCCTAGAATATTATTTTCAGAATTGAGCTCCCTGTTTTATGATTAAGATAATTGTGAASTACTTGCTACAGATCATCCTAATGACAGATCTTCAAATATCCAATTTAAACTAATTGTTTTCAGTCCTGTAACTGTTTTAATAATGCCAAGGACAGTGCTGTGCTGAACAAGGAAATCTGTTAATGAATTGTATAAAGCAGCTAGAAAGTACAAGTGAAGAAATGAGGGGGGGCGGGGGGAAGAGTTGTGCAGATATATTCCTAATCTGTTTGAGAAATCATGGGATTTAGTGACTCTGATTGGAATCTGCTGGCTGTGGCTGAGTGGTTGCCTTTCTCCTTTCTTCCCTGGTGAACCCCTGTGCTGGGAGGASAGCAGTAATAGCTGGTGCTTAGTGTCATAACCAGTGATTGGATAGTAGTTTGTCTTTTTTAGTTTGACCTCCCACATAGCTATGTCTTCAGGGTATGTGACCTGAGCTGCACAGGCAGCTAAGTGACCTGGGTAGGGTCATGAGGGAGAACTGTAGCAGTCATGCTGAGTCCTGGTGTGCAGCCTCCTTATTTGGCATAGGATCTGCCATTCAGACATGAAACCTGCTGTGTTGATGCATGGGAAATGCACCCTTAGACTGGTCTAAGGCAAGTCCGGTGATGTTGGGAGTGGAAGGGATGCGAGAGTCACGACGCGATCTCAATATGAGTATGGAYGTGCTYGTTTATTTGCAACACAAACCAGCTTATATAGATAGAACACATGAACAGACAGGCAACGATTGGTTAGATAACTTGGATGCTCGCATAGTTACTAACTGTGGATTGGCGGGACCGCTGTATCCAAGGGCTGTGATGCAAACTGGATCCCCCCAGTTTGCRGTCAGGTTAACGGACTTTGTTACTAAGTTGTTTCTTGAGCTCTCTTCAAGGATAGTTTAAGGACAGGGCACACGCCCTGGCTCAGGCCAAGMTGTCTCCTGCCCTAGGGTGCTCACCATGGAAATAGTATGCCCCCTACTTACCAAAAAGTCCTCCATACGGCAGTGCATGCTTTGAGATTGAACTGGCTTTGATAAGCTGTAATTGAAGCAGACTTGAAAGACACATTTCCTTTCAATGTTACATTTATGTTAACACTTTCACATTACTGTTAGTGCTTCTTTGCAAAAGGTATTGAAAACTATATAAGCAAATTGCAGAGAGGGAGCAGGTTGCACATGAATTTTCTTTTTGACCTTGGTAGATGAGGTCTTCAGCACCAGTAATGTTTTCAAACTTCCTGATCATGTAAGATCATACATCCCTGGGAGCATCCTCTCTTGTCTAAACATCCTTCTATCTGTTTTGAGTAAACACTGGGCTGCTGCACAGGGATAGGTGATGCTATTTTTTGCACCCTGTCCTGAGAAATTCGTGCTTTCTACATACATGTGCTTGTTGCAGCTTAAATGGTTTAAGTATTTGACACAGTTTTAGGTCTTTCATGTTTTAGAAGTGATTGTAAAATGTCTGCTATTACTTCAATTTCCTGTTTATGAATGGAAAAACTATTTAATGGGGCAGGGGGGAATAGAAGAACTTTGCATTGACTAAAGATTGACTGTTTRCTGTGGGAAGGGAGCTTTGAACACCCTGTGAATTATCGTCACATAGAACTTGTCTGTCAAATTCAAAAGTTTGAGACCATTTTGCAAAGTACTGCTATTGTCCATACAACAAATGTGGACTGAACCATTCTAAATCASTCATGCACACTTAAGAATATAATAGTAGGTCAGCATTAACAACACGTCTGCATTCAATTCAGGAAACTGTTACTGTAGAACAACTGGAGGTCTTGCAAGCCATTTTTGTTGTGATGAAAAGCCAGTGTGCTCTTAGAGGTATATTATTAGCATTTCCTAGCTCTCTTCTAACTTCAGGGCTTTTTCCCATGTTTTTTGATCATAATTCCAGAATTGGAATTTAAATCTTTTTTTTTGAGGTTTTGAAAGGCCTCCTATAAAGGGTACATCATATCTCATCTGATCTTTGCTGCAGTAGGTCAAGGTAAAACAACGTCCTATCATCTGGAATTTGATTCTACTAAACATATTTTGTTCAAGAACTTTTCTACTGTGCTATATTTTTAATATCTGAAAATAACTAGTGTTTCAGCTCCAAAATATAGTACAGATGATAGCTTGATGCAGTATTAGTACTAGAAAGATGTTTGCAGTGCATTCGGCTGCAGGATGACGAGCCAAAAATGGTTGTTATTCTGCACCTCRGTGAGGAAGCTTGCCATAGTTTGTGGAAGATATAGCATAGGCAGACTGGTTTGAGGTAGCACATACTGTCTTTACAAGCTGGCTATGACACCTGTGAGATTTTAATGCAGAATTTCTGAACAAAGTCTTATTTTCAATTTTTGTATCCCTCTGTGAGGGATTTTTTATGTCAGAATTCCCAGCAGGTTGGGGGAGGGGTATATTTTATGTTAGGTATCTGCTGCCACTTTAMTGGATGGAAATGTTAGCACTTTGAATGTTTCTTGAAGCAGAGAGCTTATAGGATGAAAACAACAGTGTCAGTTTGCTACTGTTCACGAGTTCTGCTTTTGTAGTAGAAATACCAAGTCTTTACTTCTGCATGCATGGTCAGAGCTGTCAGAAAAGATACTGGAAATAAAATGTGGAGATTAGYTTCATTGCATGTCTCAAACAAGTGTGTATGCTTATACTTCTGAAACTTGTATAAGAGCAGCTGGAGAGCTGTAAAGTCCTCCATTCTTTCATGCCTCCTAGCCAGGTCTGAGGTATGACTTTGAGGAAGGCATATAACTTGTACCAGTCCCATTATGGAATATTTTATGAGCAAACAGCATCTTAGGCAGGTCATTTATTTTATCTTTGGAATAAGAGAATTCACATTCAAGTGCTTTCATAATATGAGACTCCAAAATATCTTTTTTTTAGGCTGGTTGGATATACTCCTGTGGTTTTAACTCCTTTACTTCAGGCTGTTTATAAATGAAAAATTCTTTACATTGGAAAGATGACATCAAAACTCCTGATCCATTTTCTTTTGGAGTTAATAAAATATGAAATTCTTTCACAAGATTACACATTTCATGTTTGGCTTTTCTTTTCCTTCTGTAAATGTTGTCAGCTCTGACAGAAACAAATATTCTTGAATGAAGGTGCTAGCTTTCTTGGAAAAAAAAACCAAAAAAAGAGTTCTACTTAGGGTTTGCATCTCATTCAAAAAGATTTGGTTCATCAGTCCGTAAATTCCACTCTGAAGTATGACTGAGGTGTATAAATCATCTAGACCCAGGGCACCTACCTAAATTACTAATTTAGTCATTGACTCTCCAGTCAAGGACRAACATCTGGGTCCTTCAGCAAGTGCCTGAGCTTTGATTTTCKGAAGCCTTCTGTCCAGTATCCCACCATCTGCGCGAATGGTCGCAGTCCTCCTATCTGAAGTTATTTACATTACCCCTGATCTCCTTTGCTGTGAGCAGTGAACCACAGGCAGTGTCAGCCCAAAGTCACCATTGGAGACTGCTAGTCTCTAGTTCCTGCATATCAGCTTGAGCTGAGCCTGATGAATCCAGAGCTTTGAGCTCCTGAAAACCAGTCTAGTACACCAGCTAGAGTACTCCATTTAGTTCTTTAGTGGGGATTAAGGTCTTTGGAAATGTTCCCTATTATCGAATTATTCATATGACTGGAAAGCCTTCCTGAATTGATGTGGCAATACCATTTGGTAATCTTGATGTTGGCAGGCCTGTAGTCCATTTCAATAAAACTGGGCTTCCTACTACATCAAAAAACAAACAGACAGACAGACAAACAAACAAACAAAAAACTAGCATTTTTGAAAGGCTRTATTACAAGAAGACTTGCTCTCCTRTGAGACTGATAGTCTKTACTACATTGTTTCYTAGGCTGTACTGAGAAAACAGATGTCTGGCACTTCCTTTCCACATTCTTGGCATTCCTTGTATATTTTGTTATTGGAGCCAGATGGCCACAAGGAATTTTCTGAACTGCCCTTTGGCCTTTGTAGTCCCACAGAAGAGCTTTGCCTACAGAACTGGAGAGCCAGACAGGAGGCTTTGAAGTCTGTTTACTTGACATACCTCTTCTTTCACCCACAGCAGGTAAAAGGGATCTCTTTAAGAAAGATCGTCTTAGTGCACAATACTATGCTGACCTCTTGGTGTTTGCATTCCCTGGTGTGAGATACTAAGCATTTTTAGAGCATGATTGATGTGTTGGTTTGTATGGGTGCAAGGACTGCAGCCCTGGGCTGCCAGGGCACATTTCTTTGTTTGCAGTGCTCTTTTCAAGTGAAGGCCCTGCTGAAATGCAACCAAGTTGCTAGGCAGCATATCTTCTCTTGTGCCATGTCTTCAGCCTTGAATGAATGAGTTGTGGGAGGAGGAACAGGAAGCTCTGCTGTCATGCTGGTAAATGCACAAACTCCAAGCACTGCAGTAGGGGGAAGCAGTAGAACAATTCTTGTGAAGAGTGGGCCAGTTTTTCCAGATCTGATGTGCATCCRATAAAACAGCAAATGGCTTCATAAGAGACTGGCTGGCTGGCGATAGCACCATGCTCAAATCAGCTCAGCATTCTTCCCCAAGATTCCCATGGACCCCTCATGCCTAGTGTAGAGAGAGAGAGACCTGTTTCTGTTGAAGGTCAAGATCCCATCTGTCTAACATGAGTGATTTCATAGTTCTGAGAGACAAGCTAAGGTAGAGTCCTCATTTTTTCCTCTTACAGTGTAAATCACTTACACTGTCACAGTCCTGTGTGCATCTCAGACCTTGGTAATTTCATCGTTCCAGCTGAATGAGAGTTTTACCTTGTTAAATTTAAGGAGTGGTGTTCTGATGCTGGTATCTTTTATCCTGTCCTTCTCATTTTCTGCCAGACCTATAATGAATGGTAATTCTCAGTGTTGCAGTGGGCATAACTTTGTTTCTTTTGCTTCTAATAAAATACATGCTTGACCTAATTGCGAAGCATCTGTATTTGAATATTTAAAACTTACTCTTTCATTTGTTTTATGTTGAGAACTCACTTAAAGAGCTTTACTATAACTCTGGAAAAACTATTTTTTCACCTCTTGCCCATCTTTATTTTTAAWGAACTGATCTCCCTATTTCTAACATATGTAAGTCTGTATGCCCTTTCCACCCATGTAAGCGAAGGCTTATTGATTCTAAATTTATACTCCACCTATCTACATGCTTGTTGTCAAAAATCAAAGCAGCCAGATACTTTTACAGTCTGCAAACTGCATTTTTGTGGAAATATTGCTTAAAAAAAAATCAATTGTTCCTGTCAGTTCTTGATCTAGAACCAATTCTCCACAGGTGTATATCACTACCACTGCATATGGCATTTGAACTGACACCAACATAGTCTGTGATTCTTCCAGGACAACATGTTTTCTGACATATTTGTACATTGAAATAATGCAAGCCAAATGGCACTTAAAGAATTCAAGAGTGTGTAAACTCTGGACTCATCAGTTCATCCCCTCTTGAAGTTATTTATACTAAATTTTGTTTCTAATATTCTTTTTAGAATGAAACACCAAAAGCATGGCAAGATGGAAAATAAGTTGGACTGACGCTGTTATATCAGAGTCAACCAGCAATTTACCATGCATCATGCACTTCAATATAAACTTTATTTTGTAATTTCTACATTGTAAAATCAATGTTTTCTTCTAAGAGCATGTAAAATATTGCCAGTTCTCGGGACTAAATTTTCCATGATTCTTACATCCAATATATGGACATTTGGATCCCTTGAAAGTCTATAAAGCTTTGTTTCATCTGTACCTTAACAGATATGTTATTTGCTGCTGTTTAGTTTGCCCGACTAGCTCTTCTTTGTGACTGAGAATTCACAGCTAGTATTGAAAGCCTAACTATGGAAACATAATTCTGCAGCTTGTGTCACTCCTCTCCTTCTCAGTTCAGTTATGTTCAGTTCAGTTATGAAACCAAAGTGGTGATGGTTTTCATACAGGTCAACACTGCCTCAGCAATGCAGTGATTCCTTAGTGCCTCTATGGCCAATAAATATTTGGGGATCTTTTGGTAATGGTAGTGTGGAATTTCACTTATAGTAGCAGTCACCTGTTGCCTTTATAGGTATACTTAAGAGGTGCTTTTACAAAGATGGTGATGAAATGCTGAGCTRGCACAGTCTTCCATCACTTATATCCACATGGTACAAATGATCTCAGAGGTATCTATTTGTTTTATAGGTACCCTACCTTCCRAAGTCATTACTGCTTAATTTTTACTGCTGCTTGCACTCAACAGCATGCTAGTTGTGGCTTCATGAATTATTAATATGCTTAGAGGTGAAAAGAAAAGACTTCATCAAATTCTGTGTATTTGCATATACATTGCATATAATAATATCTGAAAGGCAATTTTTTTTTCTTTATTTTCTTTTATTTCTTTTTTTTCCCCTTTGCTTATAGGATGTGCAGTCGAGTTGCTGCTGAGTATTAAATTTTGTTTAATACCGTCCAATCCTATATTGTATATACTGAATTAACCCTCATTTGCAAAACAACTTCTTGAGTTCAGTAGTGTTTACACTGGCAAGCTCCAAGAGGCAGTTACAAAACCATTTTGTTAGGAATTAAGCACTGCACATGGAGTCTGCTCCAGGAAATCAGAACTCACACGGAATTCTGAAAGTCTTTTCTTTTTACTTTGAAATTCTTCTAAATTGAATTAAAAGCAATTCTTCAAAGCATTGAATTCAGTAAGACTTAACTTCAGTGTTTACTCAAACAGCGTGTTTTTAAACAATGCAGTTAAATAAATGCTTAATTAGGGTTATTGAGACAAGAGGTAGAGTATATATAGTGATTGCTTTTAAAAGTGGGGAATTTCTTTACTTGTGTATGTGATCCCTTAAAAGCAGGAAATGTGCTTAAAGCTTGAGTAACAGCCTTTCTTTTTAAATGCATTTCAGTTCACTGTGGATAAAAATGATATTTTAAGAATGAGTCAAAGGCTTAAAAATATATTCAACCAAATTCCTTTGGAAACTCATTTAAGTCACAGAATGTTTGAAATATATGTGCAGTTAGCTATGTTCATCAGGAAACTGTTTTCAGTATCACCTGCATAAACCAAATCACACATGCTTCAGTCAAAGACGATTTTTTTTAAAGAAGGGTTTTTAATTACCTACTCTGCAATACAGCATATTTGCCTGCAATTTAGTGCCTTATTCAATGGAGTGTGTTAGGGATGAACCTCTTTTGGAATGAGGAAGTGATCAAAACATTAAAAATCTGTGTTCAATTCCTGATCTTTCACAGAATATTAAAAACATCTGAAGCATGTATACATTCCCATGATTCTGATAATCTTCTCAACATTCTTTCTGCCTTTTTTGTGCAGGGAATCATTTCAGATTATGTACTAGAAAAGAAAGAATTAAACTTCAGGTTATGTATTATCTGGATGTTATTGAAGTTGCTATTTATATTTATTGGAAAGGGGACAGGTAAAAAATGGCATTGCAAACAAAGAGATATTGCTCATATTGTTTGCAAACAAAGAGATATTCCAGCAAACAATATTAAAGATGGGCAACAGTGTGGATTTTAACTCCTGTGTATCTGATTACTTAAAAAAAAAATTATATAGGAAATATATTCTCCCTCTGTCCAAAAATAGCTGATGTCACGGGACCTTCAGTAAGGGCCATTCTACTACTRCTATTGAGGTGGGATATGTCCATTGACCTGAGAATATTACAGTAAGCAAAATCAGGTGCCAGCGCGACTAAACTACTTCTTGTCTTAAGGTGACTTCACTGCCTGATTTGGAAGAGCTAGTATGAAGCTCTTCTGTTGATGTGTACTCTGTTACTGGATGCCTTATGACATCAACCAAGACATCACTATTTCTGGAGCATGTGTATGTTTTAAAGTGTGAACCTTTTAGTTACTCAAAAGAAAGGTGATCTARCCAACTGCAGCATCTGGAAGGAGTGCATCAAGGGAACTCTTCCTGCCTCTAGGCCCAATGGCATTAACAGTTTTTACGTGTTGGTGAATGGGCTTATATCTTGTAAATGCAGGACTGGGTGTCTTTACCAAAAGCATTCAGAAAATTGATGGATAGTAGTCTGGTTTGCCATAGACCAGGTAGAGCAGTGAAAGTACAAGGTGCTATTTCTACAAACACCAGTAACATTTGTGATACTGGGCAGATGTTTTTGACTGGTGGATGTCTAAATGTTTTCTGGTTACTACAGACACATTTGGAAAGTTCCTGGGCTTCTTAGTCACCATTCATGAATTCTGATGTCACGATGAAAATCACTGTGTTAGAAATGAGAATATAGCATCCTGAGCAAAGCTGATCATAGAATCATAGAATGCTTAAGGTTGGAAGGGGATTTCTCCAAGGAGCTCCCTGAAGAGGTCAAAGTTGGCTGCAGTCCTACTTCTTTGCCCAGCTCCCTCCATGCAGGATCGTGTATTCCAACATCTCGTGGTCATCATTCAGAGTCTCAGTGGAAACTCGTCCTGATATTTGTGTCTTTGGTAAAAGATGGCCGAGAGAGTGCTTATTTACATGTTAATGTGAATGGCTTTTTTGGCTTAGAGACTGAATGGGATGTTCTTGAAGCCACAATAGTGAGGCTTCAACTAGTTCATGGAGAAATGTAGGGACATTGATTGTCAGTGTTGAATGGACATCATGCTTTTTTGAAAGTATTTCATACACCAATTTGCCATGATTAAGCTGTGAGTGAGGTCATATGAGATTTGAATGTCCTTTTATCCTTGTCCTTTTAGTTAAAGTTTAGCAATAAAAGTCACAGCAAATGTGGAACAGTCCACTGTAGAGAAGCAAGTGGGGTTGTGTCAAGCATGCAAACTCAAAGGAACTCTGTCAAATTCAGAGGTATTCTTCTTTCTATCAGCAGTACCTAGTGACTAAAGGCACAAATGTTAGAATCATAGAATCATTGTAGTTGGAAAAGACCTTCAAGATCATGAAATCTAACTGTAAACCCATCACAACCATGCCTACTAAATCATGTCCCTAAGCACTTCATCTACACATTTCTTGGACACTGCCAGGGATGGTGACTCCACCAATTCCTGGGCAGCCTGTCCAATGCTTGATTACTCTTTCCATTTAGAATTTCTTCCCATTATCTAACCTAATCATAAAAGGAAATGGTTGGTCAAAGAGGACCTGCCTTTCAAGAACCCATGGTGGCTGAGCCTGATCCCCCAGTTGCACCACATATGCTGTGTGATTGCCCTCAAGATAATCTGCTCCATAACCTTCTCCAATATCAAGGTCAGACAGACAGGACTGTAGTTCCCCAGATCCTCCATCTGACCCTTCTTGTAGATAGGTGTATCACTGGCAAGTCATCTAGGACCTCCCTGGTCGACCAAGACCTCTGATCGATGATGGAGAGAGGCTTGGCAAGCTCTTCCATCAGGTCCCTCAGAACCATCAGTTGGGTCTCATCTATCTCCATAGACTTGTGCCTATCCAAGTGGAGTATCAGTGCCTGGCTGTTTCTTCCTGAATTATGGCAGAGGGTTGGCAGTGAGGTGTTTCTGCTGCTTTCTATGTCTTTGAGCTCAGAGAGCCAAGTGCATTGAGGATAATTGGTCTGGGTATTAAATATTGAGGGAAAGAAGACATTAAGTACCTCAGCCTTATCCTCATTCGTGGTGGAAATGTTCCCTGCTATATCCAGTAAAGGATGAAGATTCTCCTTGGCCCTTCTCTTCTTGTTAATGTACTTGTAGAAACATATTTTATTGTCTTTTACAACAGTGGCCAAGCTTTTGCTTCTCTAATTTTCTCTTTTCATACCCTAGCAACATCCTTATACTCTTCATTATTTTTCTGTCCTTCTTCCAAAGTTGGTGAACCTTATTCTTTTACCCTCAGTCTCAGCAACAAGTCCCTACTCAGCCTGGACCATCTTCTTCCCCTCCAGTTCATCTTTCAGCACATGGGAACAGCCTGCACCTTTAAGATTTCTTTCTTGAGAAACATCCAGGCTTCCTGGACCCCTTTGCTATTCAGGACCATCTCTGAAGAGACTCTCCCAATCAAAGTCCTAAAAGGTCCAAAGTCTGCCTTCCAAAAGTCCAAGGTAGCAGTTTTGCTGACATCCTCCTGATTTCACCAAGAATTGAAACRTATCATTTCATGGTCACTGTGCCCAAGATAGCCTCCGACCACCACATGTCCCACTAATCCTTCTTTGTTGCCCAAGAGCAGGTCCATAAGGGCACCTCCCCTTGTAGGCTATCTTRCCAGCTGTGACAGGAACTTATCTTCCATGTATTCCACAAACCTCCTAGGTTGCTTCCTCTCTGCCGTATTTCCAACAAACATMTGGTAGGTTGAATTCCCCAACCAGGACAAGGGATGTCCATTGTGAGACTTCTGCCAGCTGCTCATAGAATGCGTTATCTATCTCTTCATCCTGCTTGTGTAGTCTATAGCAGACTTTCACCAAGATCAGTTTGCTGTCCCACTGATCCTGGCCCATAAGCACTCAACTTTTCCATCACCCACTTGGGGYTGCATGCAATCAAAGCACTCCCTAACATRYAGTGCTACYCCATCTCCTTTCCTTCTTTGCCTGGCCTTTCTGAAGAGCCTGTAGCTGTGCACTGCAGTACTCCAGTCATGACAGYAGTCCCACCAGGTTTCAGTGATGGCAGCTATGTCATAGTTTTCCTGATGCACCATGGCCCTCTAGCTCCTGTTTGTTGCCCATGCTATGTGCGTKGGTGAAGATGCACTTCAGCTGGGCTACTGAGCTTTCCCCAGCCCTGGCATGCTGCCCCTAGGGTCATCCCTAGCAATCCTGGTTTTGCTCTTTCAAAGTTATGTGGTCATTTCTGTTGCCTTAGTCATAGGACATGCAAATATCAGTGTATATTAGAAATGATATTGCTAAAGAGGTAATGGAATGGGAATACTTCTTACTTATAAGTTGTCATTTTCTCATTTGACTAGATGGATGCTTAACTGTTAATTCTTTTCCCAGTCTCCCTGTAAGTCACTGAAATGCTCTGATTTAAAGCAGGATAAATGATGTTTGCTGTATCCCATGAATTTATGTCTTTATTAATATAGGGAGTTATGCCTGGGTTCGGCATGACTTTCTTCCATGATATATGAAAATATCAAGGTGATTCAATCCCCTGAACAGATTAGATTTAAGAAATAGCAATTGGACATGTTTTTCTTTCATGTGCATATCTTCCCCAGGATAGCTCTTAATTGCAGATGCAGAGATGACCTATAACCTCTTTGTAGGGGTTTGTAAGATCTTCAATCACCACTTTATCTATCTGTGCTTCTGGCAATGTCTYTGGAAAGCAAAGCAGCTCCAGCAAAGCAACACCATTATCCTAAATCATTTGTCCGAGATCACAGAGGAGGTGAGTGGCAGAACAGGAATTTAACTCATACCAGCGCTCTAATCTCTCTGCCATTTCACTACCTATTTAATTACTTCTGGGTCAGCAACTATGTCTTTGGAATGCTTCTGTCCTGTGGAAGATCCATTCAGCACCAGGCCACCCACTTCTTCACAATGTCACAAAAGCTAAAATATTCTTAAATATAAGTATGTGCAGACTGTAATCACYGAAGTCACTTAACTGTAAACACCTGTTAAAAGACAAATACATGCCAWAATTTAACCTTGTACAGAAATGAACTAGCAAAAGCTGTCAGGTTTTGGTGTTTGGCAGTAAACAGCTTACATGACAGCAGTTGTTAGTGGTTTTCTTGTTTCTCAGCATGGCTGTGGCAAAGAGCTAAGAAAGTGCCCTTGAGAAGCTGTCCASCTGCTACCTCTACTCTTTGCTCTGAAAATGAAGTATTTTATTAAGTCTTTGGAGATTTAAGACTGTACCTTTTCTAAACACAAAATTGACATACATCCTTTGGATGAGTGGAATGGAGGGAGAAGGAARAGGCAGAGAGGCAGGGATCTCTCAGCTGCAACAATTTCAACAAATATTTTTTCCATTATTTTCAAGCAGATGATCTTTTTGACTTGCTGTAAACACCTGACTTCATCTAGGCAGTTGTGGAATGACTTGATCCTTAACCAGTGTAATGTACAGGCATCTAGAGACTCGACCCTTATAAAAGTAGCCTTAATCAAAAGWCATCCTCCCTGCCAACCTCCATTGCTTTGTTACCCATCTATCCTCCACTTTTAGTCATTTTCCCATCTAATCTTTTTGAAATTGTCCTGTGAAAATCAGAGCTGCTTACTGATTACACCAACTGAAGTTGGTGTACTTTTAAACTCTGTAAAGTTTAGAATAAAATAAATCTTGAAAGTTTACCAAATCCTCAAAAGATATTAGGATTCCCATGTCCCGATTCCCATGTTGCCAATGCCACTGACTAACTAGCACCAAAAATTTATTATTCGTATTTATAGACGCAAATGGGTCTGGAAGGCAAAAGGCTTCCCGTCTTCAGTCTTTTGAGAGGTACCTACATATAAGGAGAACTCTACAGGGGAAGGGAAAGAAACYGTAGCTATCCCATGAAACATCATATCTTTTATCTGAACCTTATCTAAACGGATTTAGGATACTGAAAATTTCATGACCTTTCCTATTGACACAGTTTTACAAGCCAGCCATAAAGAACTCCTTTTAACAGCCAACAGATCAAGGTGCATACTGAAAAAGATGCACTAGCAAGAGAGATAAGAAATTTACCTCTTCTGCTGCATTAATGTTTAATAAGAGATTGCTTAAGAGCTTCAGCTTTGTTATCATTCACAAGAGTTTGCTAAGAGTAAGAAGCATTAAGTCCTTAGTGCTGTTGCACTGCATATACAAATATGCTGATTTTTGTTTCCATTTTTACTCAGCCTGATTTTAGGAACTTCTATGTTAAATAACAATTTCTCATTTTGAAAGTTAGTTCTTGTGATGACAAGCAATACTGATTATATCAATGGAGTATGTTGACTTTTTATTTTTTCTTATTTGCCTTATATCGCAGTAAACATAATATTTGACATGATTTATTTTGTTTCTCTTTTCATCTCCAACTTTTCTTGGCAATAATCAAAATTGCACTGAAAGCAGTATCAAAAACTTCGTCATGACAAATCTCCTGCAATTGTTCAGTTTAATGATAAATATACAATATGCAACTTAAATTCATTTTCTGAGTTCAAGGTCTGTTTATGCCCATGCTAGTTTGATATTTTTTCCCTTGAACTATTGCTGCATGGTTGTTAATGCCATTTTCCAAATTGCAAGTTTTTGAGGTGAAACAGAGAACCTGTCAGCCACTTGGTTAACCCTTTGCTTCTATTACAGGAGGTCTGCAATAGATCAAGGACAGTGATCCTGCCCCATCCTGACGAGAGGTTTAGGATCATGCAAGTTTTCTGGTGTTCCTTTCCAGGATGATGGCATTGTGGTAGGCGCATTCCAAAATCTTGTCAACGACTGTGTGCAAGGCAGGTACAGCCTTTTGACCATAAAATGTGCACTTTGATGTCTTGCAGCTATTGCTTATCTAATCACAAAAAAAACACCCACCAGACAAAACAGGAACATGTTGAATCCATCCTGATTTGACTAGGATCATAGAATCATGTCTGGTGCAACTTGAGGCCATTTCCTCCTGTCAAACTGGTAGTTATTCTGGAGAAAAGATTATAAAATTACCCCATGGCTTTCCGAGTTAGTGCTAGATTCTCTTGGGAAGCAGTGGGTCTGCAGTGGCGAACTCTCTCTTCAGGTCGGAATGCTGCCTGAGGAGTTCCCTCAGGTTAGGAGACCTCTCCCCTTTTCTTAGGTGATTATTGTGTATTTTTACATTGCAGCTAGGTAAGAATCGTGCAGTGAGTAGAAAAAATCCTGTACTGACATATGAAACCTGCTTTTTAAATGTTGCATTTGAATAAATCATACTATTTGTAAACTCAGCTAATAGTTTTGTGTGATGCTGGATCTATAATCTACTGTGAGACTCGTGAAGCCAGAGCTGGACTTCTAGCTACCACAATATGTGGTGTCCCAATTAAGAGATGAGTCTAGGCACTTGTAGTGCCTCTAACCTGTGAGAGTCAGCTTGAACATAAAGGGATTCATCTCTTACCAAATTTGCCCTCACTTCAAACTGCAATAGGAACGAGTCATTGTAGAGATGAAGAGAAAGAATTATGCTGTATATTACCATCCCTTTGTATCATAACATTTACAGTGGGTTGCCCTGGTCTTGGTTTGTGTATATCTGCATGGCTCTATGGATTTTACCTAAGTGGTTTCCTCTAGTCACTGAAATATAGTTTGCTTGCAAGGATCAAGAGAGCCAAGCTGTAACAGTGTCTGTGAGACACTATATTTTCTACTCAGAAGCCACAACAATGTTTCCTGATATGTACGTTAGACACCCAGGAAAAGATTCAGGTTTTAATTTGAGTAATCTGAATTTGCATTTTTCATCAGAAAACAAAACAAAACACAATGTAGTAGTTGTTACTGCTTTGCACATACAGAATGATTACTCTTCTGTGTACAGGAACATCTGTCTACTTCTCTGCTTGAATTCCTCAAAAGGCTTAGAGTGTTTCTAATGGTCATTTAAATAATAAATGCCACCACACTGATTAAGGGGTATTTCAGTCGTTCCTTTTCTACTCTGGTGCTTGTTGTATTCTATTAATATTTATTGAATTCAGGGAAATTCATCCTAGGCTACTGGTCCACATTACTTTTCAAGGTCACCAAATATAAATATTTTATTTATCTAATTTAAGAAAATGACATTGGATGCTATGCAGCAAGCATGACAAAAGTATGAATTAGTTTTCTAGTGGAAAGCTTCCCCTGGGAAATGTATCCAGGTACATCTAGAGCTATTGGACTTGTAATTATCCATTCAGTAATGAATCTATTACTGAATGGATAATTACAAGTCCAATAGCTTCTCTCCAAGAAGGTAATAAAGCTACATAATGACAACACAAATCCTCACCTGCAAATGTGCATATGGCAAAATCAGTAGTGAAATAGAATATGTACTACTAGGCAGTGAAAGAATCCAAATCAGTCTTTCTGATATTTTGATTCTAAGTAGGCCTATTAGAGCTTCAGCTTCAAAATTGTACCTAGATAAGCATACGGGATATATGGGAGATCTCAAGGAACCCCTTGGGAATGACTGTACCCAAATCCATTAGATGATTGATATTCCTCATGCTGGCTAAAAGCATTATCCTTGTAGAAATCGTAAGTAGCCATACTAGCTTGTCTTGTGTACTGCTTAGTGTCTTCTCACTGCCCTTTCAACAAGGCTATACTGCTTGCTTCTTGTGTACGTGTAGTCTGGGGTAGGTCTTGTTTCTCTCCACTAGAAATAATACATACAAAAAGAAGATGCTGATGAGGTGCTATATTCTCAATATATCTATATTAAAGCTTGAAATAGTCTTTTCTTCTGCATATTCTGTACAACCTCTGCACAGCTTATGCTCATCAGGAGAGCATATGCTCTTTACATTCCCTGGAAGTCTAAAAATTCAGCTACTATCATCATTTCATTTTGAGCAAGCTATCATCTTTTCTTTGTATTCCTCTCCCCCCACCCACAAAAGAGTAAGGGAAATAATGGAGGTTGCATTTGAGAAATTAGTAATTGCATTGCAAGTTCTTGCAAATCTTGACTGCAGTCAAAAATCAAAGAAAACAAAGGAGGTGGCACTGTTTCTGTTATATTAATAAGAGAAAAGTGTTCTTGTGGGTTTTTGTGTTATATTTTTAGCATTATTTTTGTCTTTTGGTGTTTCTAGTGTTAAATTAAAAAGGAAGAGAATTGTGTAACTGTTGTCTAGAAATAGCACAGACAAAGCACAAGTTCTAAAGAAGCAGGTGTCTAAGGAGAGATATTATCAGAGAATCAGCTGTACGAACATAAGGTACAGCCTCTGACTGGTGCTTTGACTTAGGAGAAGGTATGTGACCTGTTCTGCTTCTGACTTTCTGCAAAGTTTGTATTACTCTCGTATCCGTTGAATCCTGGAAGAAATCATATCAGAATCAGAAACCATACCCAATATTCATGGAGTAAAAAGAGGAGAAAAAAAAGAGTCTTTCATAGTCACAGGAATGAGCAGAGCTCTCGTACATCTACAGCTGAATAGCTAAAGTGAATGTTAAAAGAATGGAGGCTGTTATCATTCTAATCCTTAGTAATGGTGATGGACAAGTGGCCTCAGGAGAATGATGCTGGGAGAGAGAGGAGAGGAAGAAAACTGTGGTAGCAGGAAAAACTGAATGAAATATGAAAAGCAGGCAGCTTCCTGCATGCATAATCAGGGAATTAGATAATGATTGGAAGACTCTCAGCATGAATAAAATGCATCTATGTGGAAGACACAGGATAGAAAGCATAGAGATACTTGAAGAATTAACAGACAGGTGACCAAAAAGCTTCTTAGGCTCTTAAGACTGATGGGAGCAAATGCTGAGTGATCTGCTTGGAAAAGAAGGACTATGTGCCCTTCCATATAGCAGGGGCACAAACAGAGAAGTGTGGGCAGGCAAGCAGAGATTCCTTGCTGAATGGGTTTGAGCTGAAATGAGCTCTGGAGATGAGATCAATTATCGCAGCCACTTGAGCACTTCCTAAGGTCGAATCATGGCTCCTCCAGCCTGGAGGTAGAATTACAGATGTGTTCTGGAAATAGCCATGGTAAGATTTTCAATCTGATATGTGCTTGAGCCGAGCAAAAATAATCATGGCACCTTCATTATTGCTCTTCTCCAAAAATAAAAAAATATATACCTACTGCATCTATGTGTATATATTCCTGTGGAATACACCACATCTTCACCTTATTTTAAACCAATGTGTGGCAAAAATACTTTTGGCAGCAAGCTAAACAAATTCTAACATGACAAACACCACAGTAAATACTGAACATTTGCTAATTGAAGTGTGCAGTCCATGATTTTTAAATTAAAATGCTGAATATATACTTGTGTCTTAAGTATTCTTGTGTCTAAATATATTTAAAGTAATTTTATTAGCCTGGAGGTGAACTTTAAAAGGGCAATGGTTTTCTTGATCTATTTTCAAAGATAGGATATAGGTAGATTTAACTGAAATTGAAGAGTGGCCATCGTGGAAATGTAACTTTGGAAGACAAACTTTGGGCCTAGGATGTACTTTTGATGACAAACTTTGGGCTTCAGATTGCCTAGTCTCTTCCCAGCATTTTTCATTTAGCTTCACTTTAATATGAGATGAACAATTTTAAAGCAATTATTTGCCCTAAAGTTGGCTGTGGGGACAAATTGTCTGCTAGAGACTATCACTGGCTTTCATTAGATAGTTCTGCAAATTACCCATGCTGTCATCCATATCCTCTCCCTTGAATTAGGAGAGGTACCTATTAGGTACCTCTAATTAGGAGAGGTACCTATTAGGTATGTAAGGTCAAGCAAAAGCAGGGAGATGCCTATGGCTTAGCCACTGTGTAGGCTTCCAAGTGCCTAAGGATAGCCTGTTGTTATCCTGTTCCCATGACAGCATATGTAATGGTCATCCATGTAAAAAGTACCTCTTCTACATACAACTGTAGGATAATGGTTTAAATCATTTAGTGCTAGAATTTTCCAGAAGCACTTAGCATTAGAAAATATCATGAATTTCTTAAAAAAATATATTTTTAATCAGAAGATGGAAACTTACTGAAACAGAAAATTTGCAAATGAAGATCTGTTTTCCAGATCAGATTCAGACACAAGATTAAGTCTTCAAAATTAAGCTGTTTTCATCATAATGTTTATTGAATGATGAATTCGTATCTTTCCACTTGAAATAATTTTTAAAATAACTTTTAAAATATTTTTAAAGCATGTATTACCTGGCCTTTTTTATTTTGCTTCATGATCAAGTTTAGAGTAAAACATTTTGAATCACCTTAAGTATTGAATTGACTTGAGCTGTGATTTTGGTTTAATTTGGGGTGGATTTTGTGTCTTTATGTTTTCAGTCTTTGTTTTAACTTGACATAGGGAATTTGCTTTTCATAGTTTGCATATTTTCATATTCTCCTGAGAAAGAAATCTGGAAAAGGAAAAAAATAATTTTATTGCCCCCCTGAGAATGCAATCAAAGAATATACAGAGAATAAATGGTTGCTGCGATGAATGGTTGATGAAAATGCGAAAATTCAAGGGTTGTTTTGTTTACATGCTATTTACTGACCATCTGGAATCAGCAAACACTGGCTATAAGAAACCATGAAATAGTTGAAAAGATGGGTAAGTTAAATCTTTCAGTTGGACAAACTAGATCATATTGCTGAGAATCTATCTGCTAAAAAATAAAAAAGGAAACAATACTTTTTTGAATGATGTATAATTTCTGTGACATAAATATTTTCAGGAAATGTTTTCCAGTTTGGAGGGAACTTTCTGGTATGGCTAGACAAAGCAGCTTTATGCTGAATCAGGCATATGCTGAACCATCCCATCTTACAGGGACGGGTGAAATGTGGGTTCAGTTCCCACTTGGCTCAGCCTGGCCCAGCTAGTAAATTAGAGCATAATACAGCCCACACTAATACCCTAACCAGGAGATGGTGTGGCTGTTTCACTTTGTATGAGCACTGGAAAGATTAGGAAAGTCTGATTTTCATGCCCTGTTCTTACAGAACTGGATGAAAGGAGGAGAAACTTGGATAACTAACTTGGAAACTAACATTATGCAGTGGGATCTTGTCTCACACAAGACGAGGGAGAGGCACTTGAGCATCTGAGGCAATGACTAGTACATGTGTGAGGAGAACTTGATGTACCCTCCGACCTATCTGTGGAGCAAGGTTTAGCATCTAGAGCAGAAAAAACCTTGTGATAGATAGGATTCATCTTCCTTTCATGATCCCTTTTACCCAGCAGGAAACTTCTATTGCCTCTAGTCAAGCTTGTGTCAAAGTCTTTATTCATTGCCTTCATTTTCTACTTGCACTTATTTTAGATACTTTCCCATTCTGTAATCTTCTCCTTGCTTTTTGCCTCCTTATGCCTAACCTTCCCGGATCTACTGGATGAGGCATCTTACATATCAGAAGATAATTTTCTAATATGCCCTTTAAGCGCCTTGAGGATAGGTCATTTCTTCCAATGCAGGAGTTTTCTGGAGTATCATGGGGTTTTAACAAATTCATTGTTTTTATGTTGTTCTTTCAGCCCAGATCTATGTAATCACCACCTGCAACAGTCCTGTCCTCCCCACCACTCTGCCTTGGCCTTGTGGTCTCACTAACTCCCAGGTACTCAAACCCATCTGCTCCTGCCCTAGGCTTGTTAAGCTTGCTGAGTCAGTGAAAAACTGTGCGGGGGGGGGGTGCAGTATTTCTCCCTTTTTCTGTATTTGTGTTTTGGTTGGTTAGTTGGTTGGTTGGTTGATTTGTTCTGGAGTATGGATTAATTTTCAGCAAGCAAACAGCCTGAGTGCATGTCAGACATGGGATTTCATGGTAGAGGTTAACAGGAAGGATAGTGCTGTGGCAAACCACAGCTGGATTGATTCAGTTAGATGCTTTACTGTGGGAAAATTGCTTCAGATGAGGGAAATTAGAGCCCAACTAGGGCCTAACAGAAGTTACGGCATTACAGGAGTTTGCTTGGGGGTTGCCATGCATGATTGGTAAGCATAGACTCTTACTTCTCCATAATTCCCTAGGCAACACAATCTACCCTTCTAGCACATGCTAATAAGAGTACAAGATGGGTGAATGGAGAGTGGAGTGGAGTGAGGACCCATCAGCCAAACTATGTTGTACTCCCTATAGAGGTGGCAACCTGATGGTGCCATGCAGCTCATGAGATGCATAGTAAAATAAAATGTCCAGAGCTGGGCCGACAATGGTGGCAGATCAGCCGCTTTGGATGGACTTGCTTGGACTTTTACTAATTATAACCTCATTATAAGGCCAACACACCTCCATCCCAAAAGCTACCCGCCTCCAAGACACAAACACTCCTCAATGTGCATACTCTTTAGATTTTTGAGTGACTATACCTTTAAATGAAAGAAAGAGACTTTTACATCAACCAATAAAAAAGTAAGTGTAACCAAAGCCACTCAAGCTTCAGCTAAGTGCAAAATATATATATATAAAAAGTGAACTAAAGAGGGGAGAAGTTGGAGAGGATCCATTGTAGCTGGGATTGGTTGATGAGTTGAATTTATCTTTCTCCAATTGGGTCGGGACACCACCTGAGGACACTCCTCAAGGTTGAGAGGCATCTCCAATCTTCTTGGAAGATGAATTATTGCACACTTGTACATGAGAACTGGCTAAGAACCCCACACTGCATCAGAGAATTTCCTGTACTGACATCCAAAACTTGCTTTGTAAATATTGCATTTGAATAAATCTTACAATTCATGAACTCAACTAATTGTTTTGACGGCAGTCAGACCTATAGTCAACAGTCTGTTCATGAATCCAGTGTTGCCAGGGTCAGGCCTGTAGCTACCAAAATATTTGATATCCTTATTAAGAGATAATTCTAGCCACTTCCAGTCGCTCTAACCTCTGAGGATTGCCTAGAATGCAAGGGCTCTTACCAAATTTGGCCCCACTTCAAACTGCAACACTTACCTAGGGAGTAGTAATCAGGAAAAGGTAATTTGTTCACTTCTCCTCAGCCACAACTTTTGAAACAAAACATAACAGAATGTAATGCAAACTAAGGGAATACAGAGCTTTGAAAAGCAGAGGTCTTAAAGAGTGATGGAAGATGCCAACAGAATGTCTCACTGACCCCACTGTAGAAAAAAAAAAAAAAAAAAAAAAAAAGACGACTGTTAATTAAAGATATAGTCTAAGAGCATAACACTTCTGCTCTCCAAAGGGAAGGGATGGCCTTATACAAGGAATAGAATTCCTCAGCAATTCATTGCAGCAGAGAGACTCTTATTGTTGGAAAAACTTTGATCAAAGGACTTGATAATTTTTTATAACAGCATCTAGCAGCAATATTTTGTTAGGTGTTAGTGTTTTGCCATGGGTGGTAGAACTGCTCAGGAATTTCAGTCTATGAAAATGAAATAGTCTTAGCACAAGAATGATAGAAGTGAGCTACAGCAAAAATGCTACATGAAGAAGCTATATATGCACATCTCAGTTATCTCAGAAATGGAGATCAAAGCATCTTCAAATTATTTAGGCTCTTCCCCACATGTAAATCTTTCATTTATTGTAAAGATTACTGTTCTTTGGTGTGTGAATGAATATTATTTTCAATGACTAACTTGATAAATGTGAAACAGACAATATTTCATATAAATGAAAGGAAATAAATCCATTGAGTTTGTTTTAGAAAATCTGTAAGTGATGACCTATGTGAAGTGTCAAATGTTAAGAATTTTTTCCCTGACAAAGCTTGATGAAAGATAGAAAACTTGGAAAAACTAAACCAGTAATAAATATAAGTATATGCTGCAATATTTTGTCCCATGAAGACAATTCTCATGCATGCAGCACAATATAAGCGTGTTCCATGTTTTCATCTTTATATTTAAACTACAAGTACCTTAGTTTGAAAACCAAAATCCTGCTTCAATTCTTCAAATGGACAGTAGCTAATACAGACAGTAACAGTGATGGGGAAATTGCCAACCACCTCCCTTTCATAGTTTGTGTGGAGAATATGTGTTGTGGATTGTTTGTAGGTAGGCACACTGATGTGTAACAAACTCTGAAGATGTGGCCAGAAGATTGGAGGAAAGACTAGTCTTGAGGTTATAGCACAAGATTGAATCTGAGAAAGTATTTGACTGATGGATTGTCTGCATAACTTGTTTAGGATCTTGACAAATCCTTCAGTTCAGAATCACTGACAGTCAAGTGCTTGGATACCCAAAATCTGGCCCTCAGTCTTCATGTCTAGATTCCTGATGCAGGTCATTTAGCTTTTTTACAAGAATTGTGAAGTCTATGGGTATGGGGTTCTCTTACTCTCATAACCAGAAGCCTGACACTAGTGTGACTTAGGCTTATAAATGCCTTTGAAGGTGATTTAGACATCTGTCTATATCATCAACATAAAAGGATGGTCCCTTTAAGAATACTTATGTGGATAATTTGGAATTATTTCACAGACTGATAAGACCAGAAAAGATTGATATTGATTTTTCAACTTCCATTGTGATGTAGAAGTATTGTGCCAAACTATACAACAGCCTATTAAAAAGGTCTCTTGCTAGTGGCACCTGGAGCTTTTCAAAGGGTTTAGGACTCATATACACGTCCAGGTTTTGTTCTTCTCAATCAAAATGAGCAGATGCCATTTTAACTTTACTGTGTGTTGCTATTCCTAAACTCTAATCAGTATATCTAAGTTGACTGAACCTCAGTTTACACAATAACAAAACTCTCTCTCTGTCATCAGAAAAATCCGGAAATTATTTTCACTTAACAGGTGTTTCAAACAAATTTCCTGGAATGAAATTAATACTTTTTCAAGTACCTTGAACTGTAGCTTTATGTGCTCGGTGGGCATTGCCTATTGGGAGGTAATGCATCAGTAGTCACAGAAGATTAGAACATAAAAGGAGAATAATAAATCACAAATCAACAGACTCAATTGTATTAAACATACTGCTCAGTGATGCTTTCCTGTGGCAAGAAAATATTCAGAGGCAAGCTTACTGTTGTTATGAGTTAAATAAGCCAACCCTAGGTAGATCAGAGTGATTTGGTAACAAAATGAAAGCAATTATGAATCTGACTATCTTCTTGCCAGGTCTTTGGTCCTAGAAGTAATATTTGTTCCAGTCAGCTGAATTGTATATGACAGAATCTTGCCAAATACTGGCCTCTGAGATGATTGTTGTAAGATTTGAGTAATGGTGACCATGTTCATTTTAAAAAGACACATGAATTTCAAGGAATCTTAAATGCAGTGTTACATAAGTTAAATGCCTGGGAATGGGCTCTTCAAAAGTTTTCAAGAGTCAAACTCAGATTTTGCACGTTTTTATTTTATTAGCATCCAGGGAAGAGGCTGAATTTAGATTCCTCATACCACACTCTTTGTGGCCTTTAAATTCCTTCAACTCTTGTGCTGGATTCAAGCTCAGCTCTGCCAGTTGTAACGTGGAGCTTTGTGATGCCTTCCACTCTCTTGGTTGGAAGCCATCCTGCTAACGTGGACTTCTGCCTTGTTTATTTCAACAGCTTAAAAGCCTGCAGTGGTTGGGCAGGGAACTGTTGAGGAAGCAAGGATATCCTCACGATTTCTGCAATCTGTGGGAAATCAGTGGTTCTGGACCATAAACACACAGTCTCTGCACTTCTCAAGCTGGCACCTTCAAATCTGTGGCATGAGAAATGTGAGTGTATGGAGCAGCCGAGGTCTCTGAGGTGGTGAAATAAAGACCGTTATTGAAGCCACACCACAGCTTATATATCTTCCTACAAACGAACCCTGCCCCCTCTCCATGAGACACTCACAAAGGACCCCCACACCCTCTGCACGAGGTGCTCATATGGTAACCACAAGCTCTACATGCAACTTCTAACCAATCATCAGGAGCCCCAAACACCTTTATCCAATCACGTTTAAAGGCACCCCTTAATGGATCAGGTTTATCCGGTAAGGGGTATTCTACCCTCCCTCCTAGTTTCTCTTTTCATCTGTAAGACCCAGAGTTTTATTTCTCATGACCCAGAGTTTTTCATCTTAAAGGCCCAGAGTTTGCCCCAGGCTTTGCAGATCCCTACAGAGAAACAGCGAATAAGGGTAGTGTCTCAAGTATCCACGTGATGTAACATAAGGAGTTGGTAAAACACATGGAAACCAGACTAGTGTTTCTCATATGATAATCTGGTATGGTTTGCATTTTTTCTTCTTGTTTCTGGAGGAAAACAAGACTGTTATGATCTCTTGGTAGCACTGCTCAGATGGGGTAGATTTCAAGCTGTTCAGAAATGTGACGTGAGTTTCCTTGCATTGTCTGCATCCTATTTCTCAGAGTCTTGTTGCTTTTAACATCAATTTATTTGTTTCCTCTTGCATCTCAGGTTTAAGCATTGGAACACTTATCATTCTGGGAGACTTAAACTTGACATTGCACCTCTATTAAAATCCTGAACAGTGAATTAACAATAGTAAAAGTGTTTGCATCTGTTTTCTGATTCTGCTATTCATCTTTGCTTTGAAGGCTCTTCGTCAGTTAGATCTGAGAGATTCTGTCAGTGGTGTCTCATAACCAAACTCATTGGAATGATTTTTAATTTGTGTGCCCTTCAACTCTTTATTTCCTTTTTCATGTCTCATCTCCTTCAATATTGTCTTAATAGTACTCTTCTTTGACGACTTCATCTTAACATTCTTTTCAAATAAATTGTCATTGAAATGGTCATAATGCAGGGTCTCTCTCTGTATTTGGTGCATAAAATTATCTCAATTGGCATTAAATTCAGGGAGTCACAAGGCCTGATGTACCTTCATAAATCTGAGGTGATTTCAGTGAAGTCTTTGAATTTATACTCACTTAACAGAGAGCACAAGTTGACTGCAGAGCCTGTTTGAATGTGAGTTACATGAGTGATCATGTTAATAGCCAGAAGGGAATTCAAAACAGCTCCTTTACAGGTAGGATTTTTTTTCTCTCTCTCTTTGAGGTGGAGATGTTGGCCAGGACTTGTGTTTATTTCATTCTTGGCTGTTTCAGTGCTGATCTTCCTGAAAATTTATTTAGAGATCTTCCTCTGCCTTCAACACTGTCCATTTGTTTGTTACACAGAATTACAGAATCTTTAGGGCTGGAAGGGAACTCTAGAGATCATCTAGTCCAAACCCSCTACTCCAGCAGAGACACCTAGAGCACAAGGGGTGCACAAGGTGGTATCCAGGCGAGTTTTGAAAATCTCCAGAGAAGGAGACTCCACAACCTCTCTGGGCAGCCTTTCCCAGGGCTCTGTCATCCTCACAGTAAAGAAGTTCCTCCTCACCTGGGGATGAAACCTCCTATGCCTCAGCTTAAAACCATTGCCCCTTGTCCTATCACCAGCCACTACAGAAAATAGTTTAGCCCCTTCCTCCCTACAATCATACCTCAAGAATTTGTACATGTTCATTAGATCCCCTCTCATCTTTCTCTTCTCTAGGCTAAACAAGCCCAGCTTGTTTAACCTTTCCTCATATGGTAGGTGCTCCAGTCCCATGATCATCTTGGTCACTCATCTCTGAACCCTCTCTAGGAGCTCCACGTCCCTCCTGTACTGGGGAGCCCAGAACTGCACACAGGACTCTAGGTGCGACCTCACTAGGGCTGAGTAGAGGGGCAGAATCACCTCTCTTGACCTGGTGGCAACGCTCCTCCTGATGCAGGCCAGGATCCCATTGGCCTTCTTGGACACAAGGGTACATTGCTGGATCATGGTTAACTTGTCAATCAGAACTCCTAAGCCCCTCTCCACAGAGCTGCTTTCCAGCAGGTCAGCCCCTGATCTGTACTGGTGCCTCAGGTTATTCCTCCCCAAGAGCAGGACCCTGCACTTTTCCTTGTTGAACCTCATGAGATTCCTCTCCGCCCAACTCTCCAACCTGTCTAATCCCTCTGGATGGCAGCACAGCCCTCTGGGGTGTTGGCCACTCCACCCAGTTTGGTGTCATCAGCAAACTTGCTCAGGGTGCGCTCTGTGCCCTCGTCCAAGTCGTTGATGAACAAGCACTGGGGCCAGCACTGAGTCCTGGCGGACACCACTGGCCACAGGCTTCCAACTAGACTCAGCCTTGTTTATCACAACACTCTAGCCTCTGCCATCCAGCCAGTCCTCAAACCACCTCACTGTCCACTTATCTAATCCACACCTCCAGAGCTTTCCTATAAGGATATTATGGGAGACTGTGTCAAAAGCCTTGCTGAAATCAAGGTAGACAACATCCACGGCTTTCCCATGATCCAGTCAGCCAGTCATCCCATTATAGAAGGCTATCAGGTTCGTCAAACATGACGTCCCCTTAGTGAATCCATGTTGACTACTCCTGATCACCTTCTCCTCCTTGATATGCCTAGAGAGGGTCTCTAGGGCAAGCTGCTCCATCCCCTTTCCAGGGACGGAGGTGAGCCCAATGGACCTGTAGTTTCCCAAATCCTCTCTCTTGCCCTTTTTGAAGACTGGAGTGTTGTTAGCTCTCTTCCAGTCCTCTGGTACCTCTCCCTCTCTCCATGACCTCTCAAAGATGATGGAGAATGGTTCAGCAATAACTCCCGCCATGTCCCTCAGCACCTTCGGGTGCACCCCATCCAGACCCATAAATTTATGGGCATCCAGATTGTCTACATAATCCCTAACCCAATCCCCCTCAATGAGCAGAAAGTCCTCGTCTCTCTCAGTTATCTCCCTTCTATCTGGACTCTGTAGTTCATGGGGACCAGCCTTAGCAGTGAAGATTGCTAAGCAAAGGAGGCATTTAGTAACTCTGCCTTCTCTGCATCCTCCGTCACCAAGGCACCCTCCCCATTCAGCAGTGAACTAACATTTTCCTTAGTCTTCCTCTTGTTGCTGATGTATTTATAGAAGCCCTTCCTGTTATCCCTGACATCTCACTAATTCTAATTCCAAGCGGGCCTTGGCCTTCCTTGTCAGATCCACACATTCCCTGACAATGTTCCTATATTGCTCTCATGTGGCCTGGCCTTTCTTCCACCTTACATATGCTCTTTTCTTTTTAAGTTTGCCCAGCAGCTCCTTGCCCATCCATGCAGGGCTCCTGCCCCTCCTGCTTGACTTCTTTCTAGTAGGAATGCACTAATCCTGGGCTTGGAGAAAGTGGTGCTTGAATATGCCTGCTTATGCCAGCTCTCCTGGATACCCTTTCCTTCTAGGACCCTGGTCCAGGGGATTTCTCCAAGGAGCTCCCTGAGGAGGTCAAAGTTGGCTCTCTTGAAGTCCAGGGCTGCAATCCTACTTCTTGCCCAGCTCCCTCCACGCAGGATCGTGAATTCCAACATCTCAGGATCACTGCAGCCAAGACTACTCCCGATCCTCACATTTACCACTAGACCATATCTCTTGGTTAGTATCAGGTCTAGTTACCAGCATACCTCTTCTCTGAATGTTATCCTGGTGATTACATATGGACAAACAGTAACAGCAGTAGCAGTAAGACCCCATGCAGTTTTATAAGGTATGCATATGGAGGTAGATTCCTTTGGCTTGTCTGTTGGTATGCCAGTACCTGTCTAGTGCTCCATTTTCCTTTTGATTACAATATTATTGACATCCACATGATTATATTTGCTCTAGTCATATAGTAATCCAAATAAAACTGAGTTCTTTTTGCTTACTAACTCTTTTCACGAATTGAATTCTGCATCTGCATTGCCCATGTCCCTTATTTGTTTACAGTGTCAATCACGTCCTTGTTATACCTTGTCTTAGGATTGTCTCTTTGCAATTTCCTGTCAATGACGATGTGATCAAGTTCACCTCTCTTTGTCTTGACATTGTTGAGGTTGCTGATTAACTGTGGTAACAGAGAAAATGCAGTGGAAGGACTACTTACATAAGCAAAGTGAGGTCCATGTATATCATGTGATGTGAGAGATTCCACCCTAAGTTGCTCCCTGTTTATCCAACTCTGGACCTGCAGGCCCTCTTCCCTGCATATGGTGGTACTCAGATGTAATTGCCCCCACACATTGTTGTGTGGGTTGAAAAGGCTGCATAACACTGACCGGCAACACTGATCCAGGTGGCCTTGTTCTGCTGTGTTAGCATTCTTCCCTTCTGCTGAGGCTATTGGTTAGGCAGAATCCCAGAACAGGTATTTCTGAATACAGCTAGTTTGTAATGCACAGTTAGATGTCAAAAGGTCCAAGTAAGCCAGGAATATCCTGATCAATCCTGCTGAAGAAATCTGGTAGATAGAATATATTTCCAGCATTCAGTGGAGAATCATCCAAGTTGTTATTACCCACTGAAAACACTGTATAGGGAGCAAAGGCAGGCTGAGATCAGGCCTTGTTTTCTTTTATGTCATGGGCATAATTTGGCCAGTCAAGTGAAACAGAGCTTGACTGCTATTGACTGAGTAACTTCACATCTACTTGCATGGTAGGATGACATCAGCTCTCCCAGCAAGAACATCTATGTCACCAATTCTGCAAGTGTTAACCACTTTACAGTAATCTGCAAATATTTAAATTATAGTCAATTGGTCTGTCAGTTTTGTCACATGTGTTTGCATGCAAACAGTTCTCAGCAAGTTTTGTTGGCTGGGCCAGACCTGAATGTTAATTGTGATTTTCCTTAGATGAATATTAAATCTCTTCTGCTTCTGGAGACCAACATCAAAATTGACGTATTTAATTTACTCGTTGACATTTATGAAGATAGCTATGCGCTTGAATATCAAGTTCAGGCAGTGGAAGCTAATTTTGTTAGAGTCTAGATGATGTTGGAAGTAAATTTAAATCTGATTGAAAAACATTTAATACTTCCTATGAAACAAAAAGAATGAAAGGTCAATGATATGCTATGTTGATATCTTCAAATGCAGAGTTTAAGCAAAGCTTAGATTTCAAAGTAACACAATGAAGCCTTCAAAACAGTTGCAATAGGGATATTTCAAGAGGTTAGAGAGGTTAATGTTTCCCAAAATAGGTGTTAGTGTCACAACAAGGGACACTCCTCTTGTCTAGCAATGAAGTAGGGAATGTTTATGAGCCTCTCAGGTTATTTATATGTAGATTTTAATTTCCAGCCTGAGAATTTTTGGATTGGAAGGTTGTATTTGGATTCAGTAGAGATGAATGCATCTTCAAGCATGTGTGGATGTGTTTCATTTTACCAGAGGATAAAGTTGCTAATTCAAAGGCAGCCTTTCAGTTAGGTTAAAAAAATAATAAAAATAAAGGAGATTTACTATAGAAAGACTGTGTTTTGAATAATGCTAAATGCGTGTTCGCTATTCATTTTCACTTTCAAATAATAGGAGGAAAAGGCATTTGGAAGTACAGATGTGGAGGAAAGGCTACATTTTTTCAGATGTGAAAGCATGCAAAGGATGAGCAAGAATGCTTGTCTACCTGTTTAATCACCTGCTCAAGTAATCTGCTGAGGTCATTAACAACTGGTTTGTTGGGTATAATTCCAGTTGTACATCACTCTTACATGATTATTTCTAGTACTGGCCTGACACACTATGAATTGTGAATTGTTAAATTCCTTTTCATTGTGAGGCTTGAATCTGTCACTGAGGGAAAAATGTTTCCCACAGAGATCAACTAGATATGTGTAAGTACAGTGGATTTTTTTCTCTCTCCTTTTTTTTTTTTTTTTTTCCCAAATGCTGTGAAGTTTGTTTTGAGTGTTACTGGATTGGCTTTGTTTCATTATATTTTTCTAAAAGCATTTCTCCTAGGCCCCTCTGAGGGGGTTGCACAGCGATTCCTTAATCTTGGTTGTCATGCTGCAATAACAACTTGTGGAAAATTAGGTTAGCAATAAGTAAAACTTCCCCATCTTGAAAAAGAGCTGTCAACCAATGTGCACAGGGATTCAGTGCCTAACACCAGTTTGAGTCAAGTTAGTTGTTTCTGTAAAGGAGATTTTTCTGGATTCTCAGTGGAGCCTCGTACAGAAAAGAATGAAAAATCATAAGAATTTTCAGACTGAAACTGAGTTTGAATAAAGTCCAGTTGGGAAGACTGCTAATAGAACTTCACACTCACAATCTCCTCCATATTTCAGGAGTTTGTGAGAGAGCAGCTTCTGGTCACATCAATGAATGCAAATGAGAACCTCTCCAGTCAGAACCATATTTTGACTTTCATATATGTCTGAAATGTCTGCCCTGGACAGGCAGGACGACTATCCTGTTTTGCAAGTAATGTAAGCATAGCTGCCAGTCTCCGAGTTTTATGTAAATATGAGATTTCTACTGTTTGTCTGACATGCTTTCTCTGAGGACTTAGAATTCTGTGTACAACATTTGGGGTCAGAAAGAACTTCTGTAGATAACATTATTTTGATAAAAATGCCTTGAAGCTCTTTAAACAACTTCATAGATCAATTTGACTTTCCAGAAAGTCATTTTGTTCAATTATTTGTCTTCTTGGTGGTAAAGTACACTGATGTTTTATTGTCTCACCCAGTTTACTTGAAGGAACCACAAGTCTTCATTTTTGACTTAATATTGAGAGGAAATGAAAGAGAATCTGTGGCCTCACTCATTCAAAAAGAGATTTGGACCAACAACCAAGTTGAGTTGCTCTCAAAGCACAATTTTCCACTGCTTCAGTACTCAGCTTCTCTGAAATGATGCTTGCTGCTAATTTGCAGAATACCTTTGGCAGCAGATGAGCAACTTCCCATACGCTGTTTGAAGCGCATGCTTCTTTGCAATCTGGGAAGATCATCTGTAGGAGAAAACTGAGTCTTTATATTTCTCTAGCCCTTGAAACTAGTCCAATAGTTTCAGTCTTCCAGGAAGTTTTGTGCTGAGAATGTTGTTCTGTATAGATGCTAGAAGACAACTGAAAGTGAAATACTTGGTCACACCAGCATGATCTCTGAGATGAGATCTGAAGTTTGTTGGGTGAATCTGCTTCCAAAGCTTCATTGCATTCACACTTAGAAAATTGAAACTTTCAAATGATTGTCATTTTCCTTTCCAATCTCCTTCCTTGACAGCCTCTCTGAATCGTACAAACTAAGTAGATCTGTAGAAGCATGGGGACTTATGGGACAGATGGATTCCCTGCATTGGGTAAAACCTGGAGATGTTTCTGTTTTTTGTAAGGACTCCCATGAGCCAATGCTTTGAGTGATCAAATCTTAGATCTGTGGTCCTGGCAGTATAGATGATGAAAAAAACATTACATATCAAAAAGCAATTTGTTTATGAAGTGGTTTTTACCTTTTGCTTATAGTTTTCTCTGGGGTTTCAAAAATGAAGGTCTTCAATTTTCAGTCTGGACTGAAAACTATTATTTGTTCAAGCTGTCTGCAGACAGAGAACTGTCTGCAGACAGAGAACTGCAGACTTTGTGACCTGTCAGACAGATGATTCATGTGAATATTCTTCTACATTTTGGTCCCTCTCTCAGCTCATTGTTAAAGGTTTTATTCTGGGGGAGACCTACCTTTTTAGCTCTTAATTTTTAGGTTGGGAGAGTGATAGTGAAATAAACTGTTTGTTAGTTCTGGAACAAGCATGGTCTCTGTAGCTAATTTCAGAATCAGGTTTCATAGGTATTAGCCAACTACTAAGAAAATTCCCTCTTATGTTTACAGCAAGTCTTTCCACATAACAAGTGCACCAACAATTTTCTAGGTAATGTGCCTACCATGGTCATGGAGGGCAAAGTGGACCCTCCTAAGGAACGGTAATGCCTGGGAGATACTTCCTGCTGCTTTCACTGGTGCTCTGTATTGAGGAGACACTGAAAGCAGGTTAAAAGCAAAAGAGAGTTTCAGCCTCTCTTTTTAAATATTGGAGATGTTACATTTTGAGCCCAAATGGACTTCTTTGAAGGCTATAAACTCTATTTTCAAATATAAAGAGTAAAATCCCAAATTGTTCTCCCTGAACAATGTCTGCGTACATGTGCAGTAGGAATATGCTGATTCCTGCAGCTGTCAAGAAAGGCATTGTTTTAAGTAAAGCTTAGATAAGAACTGGACACACCAAGTCTATACATGAGGGTGGGTCCTTTTGGTCCTCTGTAGGTGGAAGAAGGAAGTTAAAGCAATAAAGAGTCCAGGGAGTTGCTTCTTGAGTTGCATCTTGAGATCAGGTGGGGATCAGGCGGGGTACATAGAGCTCGAACCCCACGATAGCCGATGTTAGAAGTGAAGACAAGCTTTTAAAATTATTCCTGGCTCCTCCTTTCACCCTGCTTCCTTGCCATTTCTCCAGCCATGCCTGGGTTTAAATTTATCCATTTGCTCTATATCCAAATACATTTCCCAAGGACGGGCGCAGTTAGGAGCTCATGGTGATTGTGTTTGATATAATAGAGATGTAGAGCTGAAAGATCTGACACTTCTGCCAGCTGAATCAAAGCCTATCTATCTCTGCAGCTGTGTGTAAATGCCAGATGGAACGAGATATGTCTATTTTTAAGGTTCATTGTTGTATGTTTATTAGCTCCAGCAAAAGAGAAGGAAAAATCACTGTAACAGGACTCTCTCTTGAACAGTAGGCTAAACCATGGCATTTATTTCTATTTTCTCCACTGTTAAACTCCTACCCTTCTGCCTTCATGACAGGTTTGAAGATGGAGTGTTAGATTCTGTCTATCCAAAAAACAAAACAAAACAAAGCAACAACAACAAAAACTTAACTATATACTTATAGCCTTTCCATAACTCGTCTCCGTTGGTAGGCAGTGCGAGGCATTGTGGTCTCTAGCTAGCAAGGAACACCTGCTTTCTTGTATGTAACATGTGCATGTGGCCAGCTTGATCTCAGATAAGATTCTGCAGCAAACTCATCTAATACTAAGCAGGTATTGATAGCTGGTTTCTTTATTCTCAGTTAATCCAATATGAAAAATAGAAATCAGGTTCTGTCCAGCTTTACTCTTGGCCTATCTTAATCCATTCGGAATCTGTGTGCAGTTCTGGGCTCCCCAGTACGGGAGGGTCTGGAGCTTTCTAGAGAGCATCCAGTGACAAGCAACAAAGATGATTAAGGGACTGGAGCACCTATCGTACAGAGAAAGATTAAACGAGCTGGGCCTGTTTAGCCTAGAGAAGAGAAGGCTGAGAGGAGATCTGATTAATAGGTATAAGTATCTGAAGAATGATTGTAGGGAGGAGGGGACCAAACTGTTCTAGGTAGTGGCAAGTGATAGGACAAGGGGTAATGGGTACAAGTTGAAACCCAGATAGTTCCATCTCCATATGAGGAAGAACTTTACTGTGAGAGTGACAGAGGACTGTAAGAGGGACAGGCTGCCCAGAGATGTTGTGGAGTCTCCTTCTCTGGAGATCTTCAAAACCCACGTGGATGACACTCTGTGCACCCGTTGTGCTCTAGGTGTCCCTGCTGGAGCAGCGGGCTTGGACTAGATGATCTCTCGAGGTCCCTTCCAACCTCCACAATTCTGTGATTCTATGATCTTCCAGGTCACTGAGATGTGCAAAGGGCACCTATTGCTTGTTGAACTTCAGCAGATAGCCCCAGCTGATTGAATCCATTGTACTGTAGATACTTTTGTGGTCAGAAAAAGATCTTCATGTTCAGGGAGGGGAATCTGATCTGTGCCTTCATTTTTGTTCTTGTAATAACTGCACTCTGCCAATTACACTGTATATAAGATGCTGTGTAGGAAGGTAATGTATAATATATTTCTGTCTGTCCTCACTGAAGCAGGAACCATGTAGGTATAGTATTAGTGTTTCAGGGATTATCGTTTGTTTCACGAGCTGTTTGGGGAAAATAATTGATATATCTGCATGCCTACAGCACTCTCAGTGTACAGCAGGAGAGTAGATTTCACGGCTTTACAGGCACATGCTGTGTTTTGGAAACTTATCACTGTGTTTTCAATCTCTGCAAATGGGCACAAGCAAGGACCTGACGGATTGTTTTACCAGGAGCCAACTGTCATGTATCCTCATGTCAGAAGATACTCCATTCAGCTTCCTTAAACATCTGCCATCATCCAACATCAAAAAAATAATAAAAAAACCCCGGGTCCGGATGAAGATTGTTGTACAGATACACTCTATTTGACTCCAAGGACAAGAGGAAACAAGTTTCAGGCGTGTGTCTGTCAGTAAGCAGTCTGGAGAGCGGGATTATAAATAAATGAAGCAGATAGATGGTTGATGGCATATGCAGAAGCACGGAAGTGGGTCAGATGCTTTGGAAACTCCCACTCTGTTCACAGTTAAGTTTCCATGTTATCCCCAAACTCACATTTCAAACATTATCAGAGATTAGGAACCCCTTTTTAAAGACATTATCCAATAGGAGTCTTGAGCAAAATTTAGACTCCTAAATGACTTACAGATAAATCTTAAGATCCTATTGCAGGTAGGTGCTTTTGAAAATTTCACCTGGCATTATTATTGACCCTTGTTTAGAGTTGTCAGACAAGACACTGATTCCTTCTCATGGCTTAGACCTATATGCTGCTAGAACTTAAGTGGAATAATTTAACTTCCTGAGAGATAGCAGTGCTTGAAGGGACATTTCAAATGCAACATTTCCAAAGCAGGTTTCAGATGTCAGTACAGGAAATTCTCTACTACAGCATGGGATGTTTTTAGCTAGCTCTGCTCTACAAATGTGTAATCATCACTCACCCCAGAAGATGACAGAGGGATCTAAGTGTCAGGAGTCTCCTCAGGTAGCATCCTGACCCAAGGGGAGGAAAAGGGCATTAGCCCATTGGCTACCAACCATCCTGGAAGTGGCAACTGTGTCTCACAGAAGCTCACTCAAGCTTCTGTAATGCCATAACTTCTATTAGGCCCTACCTTTTTTCTGAGTTCCCCCTTTTCAAGCAATTCTTCCACACCTTCCCCAATATCTGAGGACTTTCTCCGCAGTGCCAAATACAGTCACAAAGGAAAAAAAAAAAAATCTTGCACTCAGTAAAACCTTTTGTTCAGACTATTTATCTTGTTCAGACACTACATGGCTATGATTTGCTAAACACATGCATTTTTAATTTCCTTGTTGCTCACTTCAGATATATTTTGGTATTCTGGAAAAGCAAGTAGTTTTTCAGTTCAGAAGTTTCTGTATTCTAACCTACATCCGCATAGAAGTATTCATACTGTAAAAGCACTGAGAATACATGACTGAAGAATAACCTTTCCAGTAAAGTTAATGTGTGTGCATTCATGTGTATGTATGTATCTATTAATAGTTGAAGAAATGATAGGTTGATTTGTAGAAAGTGAAGATGAACATCAGTAGGCTCTTAGGGCCTGTGTCTTAATAAATTTCTTTTAACTGTTTTCTAGAGGGAGAAACTTTGAGCAATGTCACATTTAGTTACCTCTTCAAATATTTTTAAAATCTTCTGTCCCAATCTGAAAGATGTTTTTCTAAGGTATTTCTCAAGGTTTTCTGATTCAAGAAATTTTCTGAAAGAGACCAGGTACTCAGAGGGGTTTCCTCTCTGAAGGTAGGACATTAAATTTGCCCACTAGAGGCAGAAGATGGCAGCTTTCAAATGAATGATATAGGCCTCCTTAAATAGGAGAGCTAATCAACATTTGGTTTTGGTAGACAAACTTGTAAAACAAGGTGAGTTACTGGGTTGCTTCTGATTAGAAAGATCATCGTGTAGGAGACACATTTGCCCTGGACTCTAAGAGAGATTAATCACAGCAGTTACTTTAAGGATGTAATAAGTGGCTATAAAGAGGCACCAACTTCTTTCCACTGCCATAACAGCAATTCTGATCTCTACTTCTGAGTGACTTTTTCTTTCCCTGATGAGAAATTCCACTGGAGAGGAGTTAAGTTTTTGTAGATGTGGGATTTGGCCGAGGTAACTTCCTTGAAAGCCTGTTGAGAAGGTAGAATATCTTACTGAGGATTCTTCACTGATATTTCTGAGTATTGTGTATTTTGTTTAGCTGTAACTACAGTTTTCCAACAAAATGTTTGACTTTATTCAAGTGCATCTTGAGAAAGTGCCATATTCTATATAGCTTAGTTTGCCACTTCTCTCTGTTCAGTAGAGCATTTAGCTGTTTTAGATTTCTGTATTTTCACTGATGTTAAATACAATTTCTGCAATTGCCTTTAAGTCTTACTCCTCTGCAATTTTGATATTCAAATGCTGAAGACACCTGGTATGTGAAAACCTATCTGAGTTGATAATGCAAAGCTAGATGAATAGCTGTTTCCTAAGTGTACCGAGTACAATGGAGTATAAGTCTTTATACCTGTGACACTTTTTATAAAATGTCTGAGAACATATTTTAGTCTCTRCTTAGCATTACTTGAATTGGCACTAAATAGCACAGAATTCTTAAATTAAGAAGATATTAATGGTAAGCTGTTGTATGTCCTGTTGTATGTCTAGGTTGCCAGCACCTATTCAAAAAAGCTAAGCACGAGGCATGGAAAGTCTCATAGAAAGAGCACAAAAATTAGAAAGAAAAATTTCCTAATGTTGTTTTTTTAAAAAAAAAAAAAAAAAAAAAAAAAAAGTTTGAGCAGCATTGACAGGCCACAATCTGACCACTGGGGGTTCAGAGGACCTCAGCCTGCAGGACAGCATTTCTCATGCACCTAATGCACCTAACTTGACTTACAGATAGTGGTCCTACCTAATGAATCATCAACTCAAATTCTTTTTGCCCCAGGATATTCATTAATGAATGAATACAACTGCTGCATTCTCACATGCTTTGCTGATGCACAGCAGGAGAGTTCTAGCAGGATCATTGCTCAGAGAGGTAGCACTGCAGGGACTGAAATAGTGCTTCCATTGCTCCTGGCTTTTTATTTATGACAACGGTCTTTCTGTATTCTTTGGTATGAGGTGAGCATGCTAGATATTTACAAACAATTTGATTTATCCTGTAGAGAGTCTCCACAGTGTTTTTAGACAATCCATCTCAAAAGGATGTCTTGTTCAGTAAGATTTTGCGTGGGAAAGGGAGGTCTGGGGGAAAGGGTGGTCTGGGAATGAGAGCTGGAGAAAGGTGGTTAATGTGAAAGCTCTTTATGGCATGGGAGAATCATCCCAATTGACTCTTCTCTGGGGAGCTCTTCACATGCTTTAGAAAAGAGTCAGTCTCTTACTGGATATGTGACCATACTTGCTAACATGATCTTTCTGGCTTGACTTCATGGGAGCAGCATGCCTCCAATCATGTGGTCCTGCAATACAGACTGGAGCATGAGTGTTGTGTTTGAGTGTGGCTGCACTCACATGCCATCTGGTCAAACTGGGCTTTCTCTGGAGACTTTTTGGTCACATCATGCCGCATTTAAGGTTCAGCAAGATACATTTGTGAATGCTTTGCTAGACTGGAATAATCCTGCTAGCTTTTTCATTCACTGTTAGCTGCAAGGTACTCTGCTGAATGAAGGTCTTCTGCTGAATGAAGTTCCCTCTGCTGAAGACAGCATGAGGGAAATGAAGCTTCTGTCCTTTTTAGCTCATTAGAATGCTCACTCTGAAAAAAAATGTTTATCAGGCTTCTAGGAACATTAAAAGTAATTTGAATTAATACACATGCCCCTCCTATGGTACAAGTGCTTAGGAGAAATACATAGTGAGAGAACCTCTTGAAAAAGAAAAAAAATGTAGTCTGATCTAAATGAAAATGCTATCTATACTTGCAGTTGCTAAACCATGTAGAGGGTCAATAATATGGGTAAAGTCTAGATTTCTATTGAGATTAATAGTGAAAGTCCGTGTTTGCCTCATAGGAGTCAGGTCTTCCCTATTCTTTATATCTAGCGAAGGAATTGAGTGGAATTTCTGGAATGTTACTATTTTCAAAGTGCAATGTATATATATATTTTTTTAAAGGCAATTACTTGTTCTTTCTATGAAAGCACCGCAGAGTAGATGCACTTTGACTTGTGCACAATACATATTTAGGATCTTCAGATATTGCTGCTAGGCCAGTGTTACCAAACTGGACTCACAAAACTACAGTCCTACTCAGATATTTTGAGTTTTCACTATAGCAACCTGGTTATGACCAAGTTGCTAGAAAAGAGAAAGAAGACAAGGGATAACAGATGCAGGTTAGGAATTAGGCTAGGAATTAGGATTATGAGGAGAGATATGGATTGAAGTAACACACACATACATTCTTCCCCTTCTGTACACTGCTCATAACAAAATGTGATCTCACCTCTCTCAAAGATAAAATGAGCCAACTCTTTGCTTTTCTGATGGCATCTAGTGCCTTCAGTAGCTGAGATAAGCTAGGGCCCTTTTTTGAAAAGCATTGAGAGAAAATGTCCATCTTGGTAAGTGCAAAAGCTGATGAGATGGGAGAATTTTAAAAAGCAAATGACCACAGGAACAAAATACACTGTAGGTAACAGGAGATATGCATTTGAGCTTGAGGCCTGCCCCTTCCATGTAGAGCATTCTGGATATGTTGGGAGGAGTGTGGACACCATGAGAGAGCCTAGGAAGTGGGGAAAAGGATCATAGGATGTTTCATATTTCAACCCTACCAAAAGAGACTAGCAATATTAGGATTTGGGTTTGAGGAAGTGTGCATGGCCACCACCTTACTGGCTGGTAACATGCCTCTGCAACAGTCCAGAGGTTCCTTCTTTGGTGGTATTCAGTAGTAGTGGCAATAGTTTTTATTAAAGGGGAGAGAAAACCTGTTGGATGTTCTGGAACTTGTCTTTAGGCACCAAAGTGGGACTTGAGCTATCTGAAAATACCAGCCTGTCTTTGTATCTTATGTGAAATCTAGTTCTGTGCTCCCTGGTATCATGAGCCAGTGCAGATACTTGACATTATTGCCAGTGACCTTGCGCTTTCAAAAATACATCATGGAGTGCTTTTATTTTTAGTACACGTGACTGAAATGACATTGTTTTAATATATTCAAAAATGCTCTTAGACATCACCTTTTACAAATATTGGGTCTAATTTAATAGAAAATTACTTTTCATGGGGGTAAGAACTTCAGTATTACTTAGAATTTTAATTTAGTAAATAAAGATCAGAACTTTTTTATGCTTTACATAAGGCTCATAATCTCAGGGTTATAAACAGTGTTGCTGTTTCACAGACAGGAAACACTTCCAGCTGGAATCTCTGAAATGTAAATGAGCCCACTTTATCCCTTGATCTTCACAAACCTCTAACAGTGTTGCCACTACAGAAAAGGAGAAAAATAATTCTATTATCACTTCCAAAGAGACCATGTGTTCACTGAAAGCAGCCTAGAGCTAGGTCTGGGTACAGTCTTTAGTGTAATTTGTAGTATCATATTTAATATAGATTCACCACAAATGTAGCTTACAGCAAAATCTATTTTTTTTTTACTGACTCAGATTGAATCAAAATGGATTCTAGCCACTGCTTGTCTATGGATRCTTCACAGTGGTGTTGACCAACTGCTAAATTTAGCTCTCCCAAGGGGTCCAGTTCCAGCAGTGCATGTGTGTATATTTAGTATGCAGAACTCAGCTTTGGAGTGATGTTCTTGTGAATGTGGAGAGTAAGATAAGGAAATAGCTGACTGGCTCTGGGCAATGTCATGGAAGTCCAGGAAACCTCTAGCAGAAATATACTGTTGCTTCTTGCAACCTCCTTCAGTTAACAGCTTTATCCTATGTTGCTCCATTGATTATCTAGTTATATGACTGAAAAGCAAGGCAGAATACAGGCCTTTGTGGGATTAATGCAAAAGAACAATCTACCAGATGGACTGTGCTATAGATCTAGGAAGAACAAAGCTAAAAGTGTGGAATAATTCTGATGATGTTATAGGACATGGGACAAGTTTCCCTCAAGTCTGGAGCTAATTATAATTCAAAAGCCTCAGAGATGCAGGGATGAATAAGGGGCATGACAAAAGAGTGGTATATCAAGGGATGATGGGAAGCTGGGCATTTTAAGAGAAGCCAACACTAGTATTTTTACCTCTTTTTCCACTAGATGGTAGAATCTCCCGTACTTTGCAAGAGTTGTGGTACTGCTTTTGCACAAGCGTTTCATCCAGCAGTCTACACATTTGGAAGCTGAGCAATCCACGACAAGTTAACCTGCTGGATTTGAGAATGGGAGTTTGAATGGCAATTGAGTTGAAGCTTTGTCACAGTGGACTAGCTTTGGGATAATCAAATTTAGTTTGCTTGACACATAATGGGATTATTGATTAGATACCCACAGCTTGCCATTTCAAATCACATCTCCTGTTCATTTCTAGGGGATGATTGACATAGCCTTACATGCTCGGCATCATTAAATGGAAACAGTTATTTACAGTGCTGCATAAGAATTTATCACTAATTCCCAGATCTGACAAAAAAGAATCACTTTGTATCCAAGACATTTTTATCTTGCCTTAAAAAAAAAAAAAAAAAAAAAAAGTTTTAGATAAGAACTGAAGCTGAAATTCCTTCCTAGAATATAATTCTTAATTGTGGCTACTCCAAACCTGAATCTCAAGTCAGAGCTGTGAGGCACTCTGCATATGCTGCATAAACTTTGTGATGAAATGCTCTTAGGACTTCCTTCTCACATATGTCATAGCAGAACATCATAGTAGCAATGCCAGCCATGAACAGATTTTAGGGCCCATATAACATGCACCAGTTGTGTCCTCATTTAGTGATTCACAAGATGAATCTCTTGGAAAACAATCCTGGAGAGCAAAGCAATCCGGGAAGGCTGTACATTTCTCAAGAAGGAAATTGTAAAGATGCAGGAGCATGCCATTCCTGTGCTGAAATATGAAGACCTGCCTGGATGAATAGGGAACTATTGCTGAGACTCAGGGGAAGAGAGTTTACCACTTTTGGAAGAGGGGACAGGCAACTCATGAAGAGTACAAGAATGTTCTTAGGGTATGTAGAGAGGAAATCAGGAAGGCAAAAGTTTGACTGGAACTCAGTTTGTGCACCACTGTAAAAGACAACAAAAAATCTTTCTACAAATGCATTAAGAAGAAGAGGAGGACCAAAGATAATCTCCGTCCTTTAATGGTTACAGCAGGGAACATTGTCAGCAAGGATGAGCTTAAGGCTGAAAATGGTCTTGAAGATGCCTATGGTCTAATCCCACCATAATTCAGGAGGAAACCATCAGCGACCCGCTACTCCACTTGAACATTCACAAGTCTATGCACTCAGATAAGATCCACCTGTTGAGAGCTGGTGGAAGTGCTCATCAAGCCTCTCTCCATCATCTATCAGTGGTCTTGGTCAACCAGGGAGGCCCCAGACAGCTGGAGACTTGCCAATGTGATGCCCATATGCATCAGATGGAGGATCTGGGGAACTACAGTCCTGTCTGCCTGACTGCTGTATCGGAGAGTTAAGGAGCAGATTCTCTTGAGGGCAGTCGCACAACATGTGTAGGGGCAACTAGGGGATCAGGCTCAGCCAGCATGAGTTCTTGAAAGGTAGGTCCTGTTTGACCAATCTGATTTCCTTCTCTGACCAGGTGACTTACCTAGCAGATGAGGGAAAAACTGTGGATGTGACCTAGTTAGACTTTAGTAAGACCTTTGACACTGTGTCTCACTGCCTTCTCCTGGAGAAATTGGCAGCTCATGGCTTAGACAGATGGACTGTTTGTGTGCACCTCACTGTGTGAAAAACTGGCTGAAGAGCCAGGCCCAGAGAGTTATTGGTGAATGGAGTTAAATCAAGCTGGCGACCAATCACGAGCGGTGTTCCCCAAGGGTCAGTGCTCGGGCCAAACCTCTTCTTTAATATCTTTATTGATTATCTGAATGAAGGGATTGAGTGCACACTTAGCAAGTTTTCAGATGACACCAAGTTGGCAGGAAAAGTTCAGTCACAACATCCCCATGCAACTCCACAGACTTGAGGCAAAGTGGCTGGATTGCTGTGTGACAGAAAAGGATCTGGGCATGTTGGTCGACAACCACTGAACATGAACCAGYGATGTGCACAGGTGACCAAGGAGACCAGCGACATCGTGGTTTGTGTCAGGAGCAGTGTAGCCAGCAGGACTAGGGAAGTGATCTTTTCCCTGTACTCAGCTCCGGTGAGGCTATACGTCAAAGACTGTTGAGTTTTGGGCCCCTTACTGTGAGAAAGACATTGAGGTGCTGGTCTGAAGAAGGAGAACAAAGCTGGCTAAGGGGCTGAAGCACAGACCTTAAAGGAGTGGCTGAGGAAGCTGGGGTTATTTAGTCTGGAGGAGACTCAGGGGAGACCTTATAGCTCTCTACAACTACCTAAAAGCAGGTTTTAAGGCAGGAGTCGATCTCTTCTCCAGAATAACTACAGAAAAGGCCTCAAGTTGCGGGAAGGAAGCTTCAGGTTAGATAAGAGGAAGAATTTCTACATGGAAAGAGTAATCAAGCATTGGAACAGGCTGCCCAGGGAAGTGGTGGATTCACTGTCCCTGGCAGTGTTAAAGAAAAGTCTAGCCATTTTGGGGCATGATTTAGTAGGCATGGTGGTGATGGGTTTACAGTTAGACTTGATGATCTTGAAGGTCTTTTATAACCATAATGATTCTCCCTTCCCTTCTCCTCCTCGGCTTTGTCTGTATTTAAAGGAAGTGATATTTATCAAAAATAGGTTTAATGTGTTTTTATTACCTTCTTTCCTTGAGGAGATAGCTATGTGGCACCTAGATTTGCAAAGAAGGTGCCATGAAGACCCACTCTGCTTTAGCTGCTAACCTACAGCTGCTGTATATATTTTTTTCTATTTTTTTATGAATCTTGAGTATTTCTTCTTCAAAACCTCCATCTGATGATTTGAAAGAACTGAAATAAAATACTGTCAGACAGAATGAGTTTGCTTAAAGGAGCTGTATATAAAATCCTCCTGTTCAATACATTCTCTTGTGAATGTTCATGCCATATTCTGGCAGTGAGACTAAATACCTCTAAAGTACCAGAGTATATCTAAAATTTTTGTGAGCAGCGTCCTTGATTTCATGAGAGTATCTCCGCATATAGTGGGGATATCTGACTCAGGTTGTAAAGCTGTACAGTACATCTGTACTAACCATGCTAGTTTTAGACTAAATTCTTCAGCATTCAGTGTGGGACACCATTAGTTCCATACTTGCTCTCATCTGGAACACCTTTGTAATACTGAGTCAAGATATTTGAAGAATACATAGATAATAGATGCTTAACTGGACTGGAAAAATAATACATTTCTATAATGAGAGGCACGAGGAATTCTCTGTATTTGTCTCATCAAAGATAAATGAGCAACTTCTTTATAGACTACTATTACCTCTAAGAGAGAAAAAAAATGCTGATAATTGACAGCTTTGAGCTTGACCCTAGGAAACAGCAAAAAATAGTAACTGGAAATTGAAAATTGAAATGGAAACTAGGTACAAATTTTTAACTCCGTGGGTAATTGATTTGTGGAGCAATAATTTTTTGTTGAGTTTTGTCATCAGTGTTTTTAAATCTAGATTGTGTTTTGTTTTCTTGAAATATATATATTCACTCAAATGAGAGTCCCTGAGCTGCACTTTCCTAAGAAAGGGACCAAGAGATTTTAAAAGAACTCAGTCCTCATTTTCGCAAAGAGAAATTTTATGCAGGTAATAATCCCTTTAAGGAGCTATCCTCCATTCTTAAGCTGCTAAGAGAGGGTGAGGAATATATTTATGAAAATCTGGTCCCAAATGTAGGATTTTAGACTCTGAGGAACTAAGGCTATGATGCTGAACAGCATTTTCATTTCTAACTCTTCCCATCCATCAGCATAGTAACGCCTTGGGAATGAACTAAGCTTGCCTCCATGTTCTCAAACTCACCATGCCTTCATCTAGCGATTCTTGTAATTCTGCATTGCCTGGGATTTCCACAGTTGTGTATGCATTATATTTGGGATTCAGGTCTACACATGCAGAACATAACATGAAGATTGACCTTAGTGACACAATACATCTCCAAGCCCAGTAAGCAATGGCTATGCTTTTTTGGTGTGTACTGCATGAGCTTATCTGCAGTCAGTTGCATATCTTTTGATTTGAGTTTCTCAGTGTCTGTGTACCTATCACAGACTCAAGCTAAATTTGCATTTTACATGTGCTCTCATATTATAGCTAACTCTTTGCTCAACATTTAACAAGCCAGTGCTTTTATTTATTTGACATGTTTCCTATTTGTTGTGTAGGAGGAGACCATACATTTGAAATAAGTTTCTCCTCGCTAACCAATATACAATGACTTTTTTTGTACTGTCATGTTCTTGAGACGTTATCTCAGCAGCCAAGTCAGATGCAGATCACAACTGATGCATCTGGGCTTTTGCTTACTTCACTCCCTGGTTAATTTTTCATTCTTTATGAATCCCAAACTTTTAAGTGATAATAATAATGTACTGACACATAATAATTGTCACACGTTAGTCCCTTTGCATCCATTTTAGCTAATACAGTGTATGAGGAAATTAATTCAGACTCAGTTCTAAACATCCCAGAGTCAAAAACATATGCATAATTTGTGAAAACATGAACATTTTGTGACAAAGATAAGTTATTTTTTATTTTTAACTAGAAAATGTCCACATTGATTAAAGTGTTATGTAGTTTAAAATAGAGGTCTTGAATTCTCTGAATGTAACTGAAATATAATACTGAAATCAACCCTTGGGCAGCCCTCAAATTTACTGCCCTGAATAACTTGATATCAGCAGGGGAGATAAGTTGTTTTTACATGAGAAAGAATTTGACCTCTGCTCATTGCACTAGGTGCAAACTGATGCATAGATGTGTGTTTGTGTGTGTATGTATGTGTGAGTACATGTGTATATATATTTATATTTACGTGTGTGTATATATATTTACATACATATATTTATGGAACACACATGCAAAAATAAACACAAAATAAATCAAGGAGGACTGTCCCTAAGGGCCCAGTCCAGTGATCAGTGGATTCAGTTGCAAACCTTTCTATGAAAACGCTCTGGGTAAGGATGGACCTTATATGACATGAAAGAAAAAAAAAAAAAAAAAGTTTTTTTTCTCCTCTTCAGAGATCTGCATGAAGTTCAGGAAGTGTTTTGTGGCACATTCTGAATGATTGGCTTCCCCCACCAGTCTCCCCTCATCACTTTCCACATATCCTCAAAAAAGCTTGCTACATGTGCTACAAWATGAAGCCCTTTTGAATGTATTTAGGCCAAACCTAAAGGCCATTCCAACTAATCTTCTCTTGCTGTTTTTTTTCAATTGCTCCCAGTGGAAATTCATCATATGAATATAGACTGTGTGGACACATCTATGAAAAGTTCCTCCTTCTTTATTTTTTCCTGASTTTTAAGTTTCAGTAAATAACAGTCATACTGAGGAAGGTTAGTATTTTAGACTTCAAAACTCATTCCACAAGGATAACAAATAGGGTGTCAATGTGCCTGTTAGACATAAAGTTTGTGTTTGTTTGTTTGTTTGATTGATTGTCTGTTTGGTTTCTGTGTAAAAGTTTGAGTTTGTTGTTGACATTTTTGGCCTTTTTTTCAGCTTGATTAAAATCTAGACTGCTGATGTTGATCTTGTTGGCTTTCTTTCTTCTCAAAGGTGTAGAAACTTGCTGTGACTTGCAAAAAATRTATGCAAGAAAACTGACTGCCCTTCCAGCCAACGTTGACAAGTTTTGAGTTTAACTTTATCTCCATCAGACACTTGGTCATTTGGCTCCATCTTCTGGGTGAAGTCAGAAGTAACAAAAGTCAGTTGAGCTGACATTTTGTAAATACTGACACACGTTATTTATTGTTTTTTTACTACTCTTCATAAATGTTTCTATGCAAACTCACAATGGACAYAATCTCAGTAGGAAACATTTTGCTTTTCTGCAGGCTTTGTAATGGTAGCAAGAAGTCAGCACACAAAAAATGTGCAGAAAATCAATAGTATTTTTGTTTTCAAAAGCTGAGAAAGGACAGTTACTGAATGTTTGTCTTGGTATTTGATTGATGAAAAAAAAGCAGAACTCAGGGAAATGGATCTTTGATTCCTGTACAACAGAATTAGCCCTAACTSTCTTTAAGGTAGCATGCTGTTTATTCTCTGTTGCTGAAGCTTTGAATGAGAAATGGAGATATGGCAGTATCACTATAGCAGTCCTCAAGTGGATGCTCTTAGTGGTCAAAATACGTTATTTGCTTTGGAGAGAGGTAATGACTATCACTGTCTTTCCATACCATATCTAGAACAATGAGCCAGCTAGTCAAGGTATAGTTACAATAACTATTGTTTTAATTATTTTCAACTTTTTGTTCAATTTTTGTGTTTCCCCACTATTTCATAGTTAAGGAAGCTTAGAAATCTCTTCAACCAGATCTTCTAAGACTTCTGTTTTACAGACTTATACCATACTTCTGCTGATGCTTAGACAGTTTGTCCAACTSACATTAGTCTTTTTCTGGGACCATCAACAGCACTGAGACCAGCTTGCCAACATGTTGCTCTGGCTTAGGCATCAGGAGTAGAGTGATAGACCACAGCCATTTTGCTGTGTCTGTTGATCTGTTGTCTGAGGTGACTGTGCTTGCTCCTGGTGCTCATGATTTTGCCAAAGGATGTCTGTTAGGTGGTAACTGTCAGACTGCAACTTTCTGGACAGGATTATGGACCCTGGGCAAGAGCCATGGGTTCAGGCAAGCCAGTAGATGGTGAACCTAAGGAAACTGAGAGGCAGGATTTTGCCAAGGTGTGGAGAATCTCCATGGGACATGGGAGTGAATCTGCATGGGAGTGAATCTCCCATGTATTTCATGGATGAATGCGGGTTTTGTAAATACATATGGGGCTTGTAGGAGCAAGAGAGGGGAGTTCAGGTCAACATAATTTCCAGCTTTCCAGAATACAGCAAAACCCAGGCCTTTTCTTATATATACTGCAGACAATTGAAGTTGGAACTACAGCAGAAACATGAAGGAAGTCCTCTGAAATAATATGGGACTGCTCAATGTAAGGAAAAAAAAAAAAAGATTTAAATTATAAGGTAGTCCATTATGGACAGTGGAGCAGAGAACCAACTAACAACCCTCCTCCCAGCTTAAGCGCTAGTGTGGATGCCCTGCAGGCATCCTTGATTAGTGGGTGATCAGGTGAGAGTCAGGGAAGGGAAGGGAAGGGAAGGGAAGGGAAGGGAAGGGAAGGGAAGGGAAGGGAAGGGAAGGGAAGGGAAGGGAAGGGAAGGGAAGGACTTGCACCTCCATAGTAATACATCTCTCTCTTAGAGCAAAAGAAGGACCTAATTGAATTAAACAACAGGTATTTCTTAGCCCATCTGCAGCAGCAGCATGTGCTTGAGGGTGCTGGAGACATGCAGGGTGGGGGGCCAGGGACTAAGGGAATGTTGGAGGGCAAAGTGATCCTTGCATTTTATATTTTTAACGGCTTAGTCTTTTGAGAAATTGTTTAATATCTCTTCGAATGCATGTAAAATTTTARTATGCATATAATCCTGCAATCTATTGCGAGAAAAAATGCTTCCTTTTGTTTAATTTGACCCTACTACTTGATAAATTTGCTTGATGCTTTCTAGATCTTTTCTTATGAACAAAGAAAATCAGCAGCTCTATCAAACTTCTATTGCATCCTTGAGATATGATTTCCCTCCCTGCCCATCTTCCTTCACAAAATGTCTTTCCAAATATGTTGAACTAAGTCTATTCTGTCCTTGTTTATGCTTCAATCAATGGATCCAACTTGGATAGCRGCTGTGCTGACATTTCATTCTCTGGATGCACCTCACAATATCTCTTTGAAAAAATGGAATAATGTTTTCTACCATTCACCTCTCTGATAATAAACAATTTTAAAGCACTATCCTTTCACTTCGGAATTTCATTATGCTTTAATTATGATCCAAAAAGGATTGGAGTTGGAATTTAAACTGTAGGAGATGGCTTCCTACACAAGACATCCAACATCAATAGAATAAACCCCAAACCTGTATTCTCACCTCAGTTTACCCAGAGCTACAGGAGACTCTGGTGCTCTGGGCTTCAAGGTATATGCATTATTTCAGCTGKAGCCCTCCTTGCAGGTAGATTCCTATGCCATACTTCAGATCMTGGGAGTAAAAAGTAGTCTTAAATCAGAGGTCCTAGCCCTTACTTTTTACTGACAGTAGGTAGAGTTAGTCTTTTTTCTTTTGTGGAGTGTAAAACAAAAACAAACCACCTCTTGGATTCAGGAACCACACATCTGTCTAGCATGATGTTTGKACTACATTTCCTGAGCCCTGGACAATGCTTTCCCAACAGGGTGTGTTCTGTGGGGAGCTGTTTACTCTGTAGGAAACTGATAATAATCATGTCAGAAGAGATCCAGGCAGGAGGCAAGATTTAGGACACTGCACACTAGGGATCTGGACAGACTGGACAAKTGGACAGTGAGAGATCCTACAAAATTCAACCAGGCAAAGTGCAGGGTACCTGCACTTGRGGAAGCAGGTYGAGGGAGGTGATCRTGCMCCTCTACACAGCCCTAGTGAGGCCACATCTGGAGYCTTGTGTCCAGTTCTGGGCTCCCCAGTGCAGGAGGGATGTGGAGCTGCTGGAAAGAGTCCAGCGCAGGGCYAYMARGATGATYAGGGGCCTGGAACATCTGCCCTATGAGGAAAKRCTGAGAGAGCTTGGCTTGTTCAACCTGAGTAAAAGGCTGAGAGGGGACCTGATCAGTAYATAASTATTCAAGGGAGGGAGGGAGTAGGATGGTACTGGCCTCTTTTCACTGGTGGCCAGCAATAGGACTAGAGGAGATGGCCACAAACAGAAACATCAAAAGTTGCACAGGAACTTAAGGAAAAAATTCTTAACAGTGAGGGTGACAAAGCACTGGAATAGGTTGCCAAGAGAGGTGGTGGAGTCTCCTTCTCTGGAGATTTTCAAAACCCGCCTGGACATCACCCTGTGCCACATGCTCTAGGAGAMCCTGCAGGGGGGTTGGACTAGATGACCTCTAGAGGTCCCTTCCAACCTTAAGAATTCTCTGATTCTATGACTTCACACTTCCTCTATTRTCTGGGGGAATACATTTAATACAGCCAATTTTAGCACGGGCTTGCAGCTTGGCTGYAAGGCACCATCCAGTGTTTCCTCCTAGTCAGTCTACTTGACTATGAAGATCTTTCTCAACAGTTTCAGTCTCTATTTCCTGCTCGTCTGCACCATTCATGCCTTTTAAATGCCATTTGCTGAATTAGAGGTGAGGTCAAGAATTGTAAAAGCAAGCCTTTGTGCATTAAAGATGCAATCGAACTAACYAGAAGCTCTTATTTATGCTTTGTAAAAGCAAAATAAAAATATGGCAACATTTCTTCATCTATCACCCACATACACCCAAATTTTCAAATGTGTTTACTGTAAATAACATGATCTTTGTTCTGTTTTGCATTTTTGGGTCTATATATTGCAGWTGTAGCCAAGTGAGTCCATCTTTAGAAACATGTTATTCTTCTAAAGAACGCTATGTGTCTGCTTTTGGTTCTGTTAAAGTGTTGTATTTCTAAAATGGCTACATATTTTATTTACATATTTCTTAGACTTCTGTTTTTGTGAATTATTGCTACATGTTACTAGCACAATATGGATAAATGTATATTTTGATAGGTATTGCGCAGGAGAAAACAACTTTACGTTAAAAAATGATTGATTCTGAGCTAACAATTACTGTGCAGGAGATATACTGAGAGTTACAATATGAATTTAGTAGCAACCGAAAAGCACATCTTTGTAATTATTAAGAAAAGAATAGAGAAAAATGGTTATTACAATTACACTGCTGAAATCCACAATGTGCTTGCATATTGACTCTGATGTGCACTCTGGTCCCCATGATAAACCAGATGTAAGACATCTAGAAAAKGGTGACAATATGTTAGTCAAAAGATGGGATCACTTTCATGTGAAAAACAGGCTAGTACTTGTCTATCTGGACAGGATAGGGATCTATGACACCTTGAGTTGTATGCAGAAACAAATAAGAATTGATTTTACATCTTTTCTACTAAAAAAAAAAAAAAAAAAAAAAAGACAGAACAGATTGGGGGGCTTCCAGGGAATCTGGCAAGGGCCAGATTGAAAACAAGTGGGGGCAGCTATTCAGACAAGAAAAAGTTAAGCTTTTTCAGATTTTGCAAAATATTTTGCAAATAATAAAATTTACACAAGTTCCAGTGGAAATGTAGTGAAAGAGAGCCTTCTAAAGGGCTATTTTTTAAAAATGCTATCTCCGAATTGGGAGTCTATGAGCAGATAGCTGATGGGACCCTGCAAAAGGTCTTCTGTGTTAGTATGCCCTCCTCTTAGACTTTTCTTTAAGTATTTGGTTTTCAGCTTGTTTCAGAGAGAGGATCTGGCCCCATATAGTCACTGTTACCTAAATGCATATAAAGACTCACAGACTGTCCACACAAGTTTAGGCTTGACAGCACTTAGTCGTGTGCTCTTACAAGTGCCTTGCACTTGAGTGCCTATCTGTGAAGATCCACCATAGATGTGCTCAAAAAATCAATGTCTGGCATTGTCATCATTYACCTAATTACCATATGGGCTGAAACACAGGAAGAATTTGAGTTCTGAGCAGAAACCCATTCCAGTAATGTTGTTCACCTGAAAACAGATGGATAATCCTGGTGGTGGGTTTTCATAGAATCATTGGGGTTGGAGGGAACCTCTAGAGATCATCTAATCCAACCCCACTGCTCAAGTRGGGTCGCTTCTTAGAACATATTGCACAGATCCCATCTAGGAGGGTTCTGAATATYTCCAAGGAAGGAGACTCTACAACCTCTCTGGGCAGCCTTTTCCAGCGCTCTGTCACCCTAACAGTAAAGAAGTTCTTCCCCATATGGAAAGTAAATTTAATATGTTTCAATTTGTACCAATTTCCCACCTGTCTTATTGCTGACTATCACTGAGAAGAGTTTGACCCTGTCCTCTTTACATTTTCCATTCAGGTATTTGTATCTGTTGATAAGACCCCCCTCAATCTTCTCCTCTGTAGGCTAAACAGACTTAAACCAGACTCATTTATTCTTTCCTCATGAGAAAGTGCTCCATTCCCTTAATCATCTTTGTCCCTCTATGCTGGACTCTCTCTAGAAGTTCCACTTCCATCCCACCCTCTAGAGACCATGAGTTTAAATGCTTCTAAATAGCAATTTACATCTGTAGATCTGAATAAAGTAGAAATGCTTTTAAAAAAAAAAGCACAATTTCTCACCAAACCAAACAGTCCTGCAGTAATGGTGCACAGTCTGTCTCTTTTTAGAGGGTTTGTTATTTTAAAATGTTTTGCATGTGAATGTATATATTTAATCTCTTCCATTTTAGAAAGCCATCAAGAAGACATGCTGGCAAATTACCAGAGTGATGTAAACAGGAAGGAAAGTATAGCATTAAAATATCATCTGCCATGTGGATGGGCTTAATGCAGGACATTTAGAAACAAAACTGTGACACATCATCCCAGGGCTCAAACTCAGTTACTTAGAAGTATAACTACAGATCCCTGTAGAGCTGGATCCAGGAACAGAGGCCTTGAGATGCTGCAGATACTGAATGCTTTTTGTGAGCTGCGCTTCCCTATGGAGGACATCTCTCATCACAAGGATGGCTTATCCTATGCAGTACCCCTGTCCTTCCTCACCAGACCCTCTGAGTATGCCAATGTGTGCAAGAAATAACAGATTTCAACCTAGAGTTTTGGAAATGTGGCAGCATTTGTTATTCAGTGTGTTTATTAGGAGCCTATGATGCTATCCAGGGCTCTGAGACACCACAGTGACAGGTATAGAATAAAAATCTAAGCAGAAGAGGCTTTTGCTGATCACTTTATGTTGACATCAGGCTCTAGTGTACCTCATTCTAGTTGTCTGTTACTAATTTACAAGTTATTTCTTATTTTTGATGGAATGGCAAGAAAGTCTTTTAGAATTTTAAGATTAAAATTTGAGAAGAAAATTTTGTAAAATAATAAAGAAGAAAATAGGATGGGAGTATTTTGGATTACTAACTCTGCTGAAATCCACTGACCAACTGACATTTTTTTAGAATGCTCTCTGGGAGACCAGCCATTTCTGGCATTTGCAAGAAAGAATAAGATTTAGATTGCAGATAAATTCCTTGATCRTCTAATTCCAATGTGAATCAAAAGATAAAAGGAAGTCTTTCATAAAGACCAACTAGTTTTCTAGTCACAAGCTTTACAGAGAAAATTATGTCATTGAGAATATTTCCGTTTTCCAGGAAGAAAGCAATTACCAGCATTTGTTTTTGAGAGGAAAAAAAAAGATTCATAGTGTGAGAATGTTTTTTTGCCTTTAACATGGTAGAAAATCTGATTGAAATCTCTGTTTTGCACTGTTACTCTTCCACAGCTTGGAACATGTATGTTATTGCAAATAATTTTTAACTTGCATCACACAGAGTCTCATGCTTCTTATTTCCCTTTATGAGTGTATATTTTGAATCGCCCAGCAGCCAGGTAGATAGAAATGTACTAAGCTCTTATCATTCAGGCTTATGCCAGAATGCTTTACCTCTGCTTGCAAAGCAAACTAGTCTGGAGGTGCTGTGAAGAATGCCAATGATATCTCTTGGCATGCAATTRTCCATAGGCAACAGGGACTCTTGGACCTGAACTATTGAGTCATATGGGTTTCTGCAATAAGGATGTTCTTAAAGAATTCTCACATTTGAAAAATGGAAAAGAAAAGGAAAAGAAAAATGGAAGGAAAAGTGAAATATAAGTTGGAGAACTGGAATCCTAGAATRAGTTGAATGAGAAATACCTATGTACATGCAAATAGGCTGGATTTCATTGCCAGGCTGGTATAAACTTTTGTAGTTTTGTTGTTGTTGTTGTTTTGTCTTTCTTTTTGCTGCTTTTCATGAAATTGTCTATTTTTATATACTGATGATAGAAACAGTTCAAAAATTTCCAGTTTTGGCCTCATGAAAACCAGATTTACATTTTTTTTTTTTAATTCAGTTTCTTGAGGAAAATATTATCTTTAATTTCATCAAGAATGGTACTCTCTTTAAAGAGTACCGGTGATGTTTTTAAAAGAAAGCAACTGGCAAATAACTAACAGTAGGAAGTTCTAGCTAATGAGTTGCCAGTTTGGGATCAGAAGGGACCTCTGAAGACCATCTGTTTCAATACCCCTACTCAGAGGAGAGCCAGCTACAGCAGATTTTGCAGGCCTGTGTCCCATTGGATTTTGGAAATCTCTAAGCATGGGCACTCCAGTCCTGGGAGACTGGGGACTCCAGTGTGCAATCACCCTGTGTGTGTATTTTTTTTCTTGCATTTAAATGGAATTGTCTGTATTTCTCTTTGTGCCTCTTGTGCTTTTTCTGTTTACTGGATATCACTGAGTATGGCTCAGTCATCTTTATTCTTCCCCCATCATGTGTTTATACATATTTATAAGATCTTCCATGAGCCCTTCTGCAGATTGAACCATCCCAGTTCACTCAGCCTTTCTTCCTAAGTCAGATGCTCTCACACCTTACTTGTTTCCATGGCCCTTTCCTGGACTTGCTCCAGTATGTCCACATCTTTTTTGAAAGACAGGTGAACAGGAATCTCTTTAGTCTACAGAAAGGATGAGGAAAAAATACAGCCCCATAGAGGTGGTCTTTACAGGTGCCAAAATTGGAGGTTCTTAGACTTTTTCAATAATGCTATTCCTAAATAGTACCTGAGAAATTTTCAAAGAAGAAAGAAGGAAAAAGAATGAAAAATCAAATTGTGATATATTTCTATAAACTCATTCCTGCAATTACCAGATAGGATGGCACTACTGAAAGAGTGATACAGAGTACTTACCCTTGCAGTTTCAGAGTCTTAAAATCTGGATTGCCAAATAATACTACTAGAATAGATATCTGGTAATATATTTACTTGAGGAACATACTACTTCCAAGGCATATTAGCTATAGTAATGTTGGAAGAGTGCAATTGAAGACTGTCTTTTCAAAAGCGTGTGGCTTCCATAGATTGCTGTGAACATTTCCATTTGGAGAAGGAGGAGGGGAAAGGGCAGCTTGAGCTTTTGAGGGGTTGGTCAGTAAGAACTAAGCTTTAATTAAAATCAATTCTGTAAGACTTTTTTATTTGAAAAGAGGAAAAAAGGCCTGTATTAACTAAATACTATAAGCCAAAAAAAAAAAAAAAGAAAAAAGTTTTAATAGCTTTTGAGTCCAATGTTCCCTTGAATTTCTCCAAGGTGATAAAGCCAGATGGTGCTGTCAGAAACGGAGAGTAAGAGACACCAGTAAAAGTGAATCCAAGCTAGGTACTGCAGATGAATGGAGAATGCCATCAGGCCTGGTCTGCCATCAGCAAAATAGYGGGTGGGATTTTCATAGGCTGTCTTTTGAAGTAAGCTGAGTTCTACAGGAAAAAAAGATGAAGTTACTGTTGCAGGCCAAAGGGAATCTTAACATTCTAGGGGTATTCAGACATGTGCGGTACAGAAGATTATGTGCCCTTTCACAAATTGCAGAAAGAAAAACTGTTTCCAGGACTGAAGTAATAACCCCCATGCTGTGATGCAGGCTCAGACTACTGTTTTCATTGATGCTGAGATACTGGTTTCTTCTTAAAAGCTTATTTTTGAGGTCATCCTCCCCCTGCTCCTCCTCCTCTCTCCCTCCCTCCCCTCAAAAATACCCCTAATATTCAAGAACTTGGACTATCTTCAAATAYCTACATTACAAGGATGTAGGTATCAGTATCCAGGTCAGGTATCCARTATCAGGTATCCAGTGTCAGGCTCCCACCACCCCAAGGTACCTACCTACCTATCTCATTTCCGTTCTTTCCTCAAATGATTAAATTATTGGAATTAATTATTCCCTCCTTGCCTTCATAGGTCAGTTATCCGTGTTAGTAACAGAATCATCTGCTTGAACCTCTGTTTACACCTTGGGAACTGCGGCTGTGTGAGCCCTTCCTCCCTCCCTAAAGARTATATCCAGAAAATTACTGGAGAAGGAAAAATGAGTGGAGAAAGTATGACTTGTGTTGAGCTGATTAGCTGGAGAAGAGCAAGTTAAAGTCTAGACATTGTCATAGACAATTCGTAGACAGGTTGAAGAAGTGTTTTCTAGACCTCAGGAGAAAAAAATGTCTCTATTCAAAGGATGGGCATGAGATTAACACAAACCAAGGTTTTCAACAAAAGGATTGGTTCTCATCTCTTGCTTAAGAAAATACTCACAGGCTATATCTCTCTCAATTTTTATGATAAATCCTCCATTTTGCAGAAGTTGCACATGTTCCCAATGTATTAAAAGCCCTTTAGATGTCTATCACAATGCTTTCTCTCTACAAATTCTTGTCACCTTCTTTAGCTAGGTGATTTTTGCATGTTCCAGAACGGCTCACCTTGAGCAAGATTCCACATTATGCTGTGTTTGGGGCAACTTTATTCCATCTGGAGAATATATGATGGAGTTTTCAGCAGTACTCTTCTTCTTCCCCATCTCTGATATCTTTTATGCTGGCTCCCTGTGCAGGTAAGCAGACAGAGAAAAGTTTASTCCTTTAAGACAACAACTTTTGCTGCTTTTGCATTTTGTTACCTGGCAGTTCTGTCTTGAGAGARAGGAAAAGTAGCCACTTAGAGGGAGTAGCAGATGCCAGTGTATTCTRCTGCGGAGCAGAGAAGGTGTCCAATTCTTGCTTGCTTAAGAGTATGCAAAAGTCAGTGGGATGATCAGTGTAGTTGAAATGGGAGTGAAGKTCACAATTTTTCTTCCACAAACAGAATGCCTCCAGGTCCTAAAAGCACTGACTCTTTCTGATTTATATACCACCATGTGTGCCTTAGAGAAGACAAAACCTACTCCTTTCTTTTTGTTAGTCATGCTGCTCCACAGAGCTTTAAGCGATCCATTCTCTTAGCATCAGGAATTTCTTTAGCTCTAAAATGACTATGTTAAGTAAGCCTTTGGTTTTCAATAAGCAGACTCCTCTAGGTGGAAATGAAATAATCTCCTAGCTTTCAGTTGGGTCTTGGTGGAGGAATCTAAATGCTAGACATAAATATATTGGGAAAAATCAATATTTTAGAGTTTTTTGGGTTTTTTTCCTCAGACAGACAAACCATGAACAATATGTTGCCACAGCAACAGGAGCCCAGTGCTTTTTGGGATTCGCCTGACAATGACTTGAATACTATTTTCAGCTAAGTGCATGTAAAATAACTGCAATTTGTAAAAGCTGTTATAACTATTTTAAATGCATTTATGCCTGATGATTTTTTAAACACATATATATTCCTTTAAACTGATCCATAGACTTAGGAAAATTGTTTTAAAATGCTTGTTAACAACATATCTGGGCTATTTCAATGGCTAARATGTATTGAAATAATCCTTTGGCAGTCTTTAGTTTTATATTTTTCCCCTAATATAAAGTACTTAAAGTAATGTTCAGTCATTTTTAACTACTGATAAAAAGTACAAAAAATGAGAGCTGTTAAGCATCTGCCAAGAAAAGTGCTTTCTAAACCCCTCAGTAGTCACATGCAAGAGCGTAAACTGTCTGCTATTTGCACAGTGCAATTTGGCACCCATATTCACTACGGGAGCAAAAATAGGTCAAGAATACATGAGCCTCATTTCTAATTGAACTATTTAGTTAAACATATTAGTTGACTGCAGAGCTGATTATCTCCCTCATGATTTTCATACCTACAGCCTGTTACAAATAGTACAAATGCCTTGTAAGCTACAATAAAACTGTCTCTCACCAGTGCAGCTAAAAGTTATATTTTCTAATATTCTAATGTTAAGTCAATCTGGGTTTTTTAGTGGTTGTACTTAAAGGCTTTATTTCAAATTTCTATTTGCCTGATCGAGGCGGTAAAGTGGCTTAAGATGGCTCTATGTTCTTGAAACAGAAGGTGCAGGTGCACATCTACAGRGAACATGGTGGTGTGGCCACCTTGGGCATGCCTTAAGCAGACCAGACCCTGTCGGATCTGCAGAGTGCTGTGGTCCTCTTCCAGACCTTCTTTTTCAGTTGAACACCCTATGTGGAATGCGATTGGTGCAGAAACAAGTTGACTTTCCATAAGATGCATGAATCACTGATTGCATTCATGTGGGGTTAAGAGGCTCTAAATTCTTGTAGTTATCATCAAAGAGCAGGCCATGTATCTTGCTACCAAATGGGAGTGTGAAAGCAGAGCCACATATTGGAATTGTGGCAGATGTTCCTTCTGGATGATATAAGCATCCAGACAGTTTGATTTGGAGAGTTGGACCCTCCTATAAATATGTAGCCTCTGAGATTTGATCTTTCTCTTGCTATTCCTTGACAGCCCCCAGCTTTTCTGAACTCACCTGTGGCTAAAAGGATTTGTATTGCAGACCTCATTTGACTACCAGTGACTCTCAGCTGAAGCCTCAGAGTCCAAGAGAGATGAATGATTTGGTGTTAGCTGTGTTTTGTAGCTGATGTGGCCAGAAAATACTCTGGGCAGCTAACTGCTAGCTATTGAATGCTAAGTTTGGCTCACTTGCAATGTACTGTAGTTGTGCCACTGTTGCAGAGGACCACAATTTAGAAGAACTGCAAGAAAATAAGAGATGATATTCCCATGCAAGAAAGCCTTACCTTCTAATAGAAATATTCCTTAAAAAAGTCTGACTGACAACAATGTCTGCAGAAAGGGAATTGAACTGAATTTATTTTATTTCTCCTCTTGGGATGATTGTCCTATTGGTAAATATTTTCAGAGCTCCATAGTACCATATGATGTATGTAACTRCAAAACACTAGCATACTTGTTCAAGGAGGACTAATAAAAGCTACAAGAGCAGCTCAAACTGAACAAACACACCCCAAATCTAGCCAAACTAAGTAGCATAATATATTAAGAGCACTAAGTGAACTTGAACTGGCAGCAGGAGGGCAAAATTTAGGTTGCTACTTGTTTGCYTGGAAAAGTCTGCATGTCTTTATGAAATATTTCACAGCTACTAACTCAGTTAAATTGTTCTTAAGTTCAGAGGTAGAACCTTTCCTCCCTGGAATGACTCCTGCCATGTTCTGGAATAATAAGAGATGAGTTTTTACCTTGCATCATTCCAGGTYGTTGGTGAAGTAATGGGATTGATGTTGATATCTAATGGTAGTGAGGTAAGTCAAAAGGTCCTTGTGGCTTACCTCCATGACCACATGGTGCCAATGTTTACCCCAAAGTCAGCCCAACTGTCAGTAAGTACAGTTAGTTAGCTTAATTAATTGCTAACTTCTTAACAGTCATAATTTCTTTCCCTATCCTTTGGCTGGCCTTTTAACTTTTAAGTTATTGTGAGGACTAAAACCAAAAAACACTGTACAGCTTTCAGAAAGTCATCTTTCAAGTGAGCAGATGCTTTTCTTTTTTCTTTTTTTTTTTTTTTTGAGGAGGAGGAAAATGCCCAACTGAAACATCAAAGGGATAACTCTACAGAAATAATCAAGTTCCTAATGCTTGAAAATACATCAAAGACTTCTAAACTTATAATCTTCATATTTTATTCATCAACTGCTTAGAAAGAAATGCATCTGTATCAGTAAATTTGCAAATAACTCACAATGGAGGAGCACTTGGAAAAAAAACACATATGAAAAGCTCAATTTTAATGAGAGATGGGGAAAACTATTATAATAAACCRCAGTAATAAATAATGGTGTAGGGACAGGGGCTGAGTGCCTCAGGAGGATAGGAAAGAGCTTAGTTTCTAACCACTGAGTCTTTGACTGCAAATCAGACCCAGTGGGGAGCAAGTACATTGTTTGTGTGAGGCAGAATCAGATGGCAAGGCTCCAGTYCCCCTTCCTCCAGACTTCCTCCCCAGTGCAGCAATATTGCCATCATAAATTCCTTCTCTTTTATTTGTCTTGATTTCAGTGTTGGTTGTGCTTGGAGGCTGAACTTCTCCCCAGTTCAAACACGTATGTCTTCGGGCCAGTATTGACACATTTTCTGACTTAAAGGGACYTTGGAAAGAGAGGTTCATGTGGGTGCTTGGTGTTCTTCTCACACTYTAGTTAATGTGAAGCTGTGCAAATCATGTTATCTTTTTTTTTTGCAGAATGGAGATACTCTTGCWGATGTTTGTGTAAGGCACCTGGAGATCTACTGATGGCAAATGCTGCACAAGAGACCTGATTTCTTGTTYTAAAGGTATTCTTCTGTGTTTTGAATTTGTAGTTTGAAAAGTACAGCATTTACATGCTCAAGACTTGCAGCAAGAGGGTTAAGGGTGGCAACATTATCAAAAGGTCATCTAGGCCARTCTCCTGGCTAAGACAAGATGAGCTATTTCCTTCTTATTCCTGACAGATGCATGCTTAATCCATTGTTACAGATCTTCTGTGAAAGAGACTATGGCCTTCCTAATGCTTCCCTGTCCTGCCATTTGGGATTAGGATAAACCTTTCCAGCTTTTATGGGCTAGAAACCTTTCATAATCTGTCTGATTTGGAGAGTATACTTGGAGACCTTCTCAAATCTGTTAAAAGAGGTGACTGGAATGAAGGCAGATGATTTGTATGTCTTTCATGTCTTTGTATGTCTTTTCACTCGCGCACTGCGTAATTTCATTAGAGGGTCTGACAGTATCTATAATTTTACTTATTCATTTTAACCAGCACATTTAGTAGAATATACTGCTTTTAGTCCCTGGGTAGCTAATGGARGCTATGGATCCTCTATATCGGATGTCCACTTTCTTCTTTAAATTGAGTTCTGATAGAATGCTGGTCCCAGCCTTCACAACAAATCTTGAACAAAAACACCAAGAYATGGGCTGACAGAGTTTGTCATCCGAGTTGATCAGCCAAGTTTGGTTAGTTTAAGCATTTCCCTGGAAGACACTCAGACCTTCATCCTTACAGGACATAACCTTCAGCTCTTTCTTCCGATCTTTTCTTTCTTTTTTCACTCCCAGGTCTTTTGTCTTACARCAATGTTCTAAAAATACAGAAACAAAGATCCATCAGGAGATCACACAGTGGAGCTGTAGCTCCATGGTGACTTCGTCCCTGAAAAACATCATGCTAGCTTGGTGGTTTCAGCTGTTTATGATTGGTTCTGGACTAATTATAGCCAGTCTTTAAGCTATAAGGTGGACACAAGGATGAGAAAATCACTTCTACAAGACCACTGCATCCTCCACCCCTGAGGCTGTTTCGTTTCCACAGTATGATGTTCCTCTTGCTCAGTATCTTGCTTAAAACATTGCACATGACAAATTGTCCCTGGACAGATGCACAATGCATGTTCYTTCTGGTGTGTAGAATCTCTGTGAAACCACAAAGCAAGAGCCAAAATGAACATGAGCTTTTGATGGTGTGTGTATGTTGCACCCTAATGCTTGCTGCAGGAATGACATAWGTGACCTTTTGTAGGTAGAGCAGGGAACATAGAAAGAGCAATTTGTAATGCAGAGTGGTGATCTGTCTGCAAGGTAGATCCTTTCACATCTGTAGTCTTTCTGAGCTACTCATATGGTTCACCCCTACCTCATATGCAGCTGTTTTTGTTTACAATATCTATTTTAATGCATCCAGAGGAAAAATCTGTATCTTGTCTTGTAGTTTCAATGATAGTCTGTCTAGATGGATAGTGAAATACAGCAGAAAAAGAACCCTGAATTCTTATTTTGTCTAGGATGATCATCTACTCACTCTGACAATTTGTAGGGATTGATGAATATTTTAATTGATAGATGTGAAAATTTTTTTCTTTTTCTTCTTGTAGCACAATGCATTTTTAGAAGAGTTCCCAGGGTTGGACCAACAATATGATGTAGGTCTTAATCTAATGCTGCTTTTCATCAGAGAACTTGCTATTATCCAGAAAAAGGTTCCAGTATATTTTTTAAAATATTTAACAATGTTGTCTGGCAGATTTACTTTGCAAGAAACTCCAGTGACTAGCTTTTGACTTCCTGATTATGGGGTTTTCTTTCCATCAGAAAAGCATTACTACTGTTTCCTTCCTTCCTTCCTTCCTTCCTTCCTTCCTTCCTTCCTTCCTTCCTTCCTTCCTTCCTTCC
>PTEX01000317.1:525293-597466 GCA_003342815.1 Eudromia elegans
ATTCTATGATTCTATGATTCTATTTTGGCAAATATAGATACTATCAAGTTCCTTGTGCTTTTCATTCTACAATGTGGCATTTAGTTTTGCTGCCATATAATAGCTGATTTTCTTAAAAGTAATGTAAACACTACTTATCTTATTTTTGTTTATGTTACCCTTAACAGCTCTTCAGTGATAAAGATCAAATTAAAAGGTACCAAATGAGCTCTGTGTGTCTTTTTTCAGAACTTTTTTTTTTCTATTGGAATACCTTCCTTCCTTCTTGCAAATCCCTAAGCAGATTTCAAGGCATCTTGTTTCCCTATGCTCGGAGTGTCTCCTGGATCTTCCCTCATGCTTTCTGAGCTCTTCTTTACGGTCTCTGCAGTTACAGGCAGTGATTCTGCTGRGCAGAATAAATGGTTTTTGTTTTAGGCAAAACTCCTCTTGAGTTATTAAATAGGTAACACTGTAATATAGAGAACCTTTTCCWGCAAATCCTTCTCTTCTATGCACTGGCCTCCTCATACACACTTAGACRGTTCTGCACATTTTCAGTGTTTTGGAATTTTCTCCTCTTCTATTAATACAGATCATTTTCAGTTCTCCAAATGGAAGCTCCTGRAATCTCCTAATTCCAGAACACATCTGGTATAACTGCAAATACTTTGTTTTCATGATTGTCAGGTTGCAAAGTAGGTACCTCTGCATGAGTTGTCCGTGTTCAATAGGGTGAATATTTGGGCTACATAACCAAAGCAATATATTTTTCTTTAAAGTTGAGTGCTTCAGAAGATTTGAATGCTATATTTAGATAAACAAATAGAAGTTTAGCTGCTTCTCCACTCACCTCTTCCACCAATGTCTGACCCCAATTCCAGGTGTGAACCAAAGCAGGTTTGACTGTAATTTTTTCAGTGCATCTGGAGATGCCTGTGTTCATTGCCTGTCTGTAGATCAAAACTGTGTGGGAGAGTTTAGCAGAATAACAAATGTGTGAAATTATTCTTTAGCTGAAGCTCTCATATGATGAGGGCTTATTTCACGTTGCAAGAAAAAAAAAATGTGAACCTCAACAACAAGGAACAAAACACATGCTGCAGAAAAACCYAAGCAAACAAAATAAAAAATATGTCTGAGGGAAAGGCACAAATATTGTCACCTGGAGAGGAAAATCTGCGTGTAAAACTGATTGAAGTTTTCCGTCAAACAAGTGATRTACACACTAGAATGTTTTGGTCATCTTCTAGCTTTATGCAATCTCACTCATTTATGGGTTATGATGCACTGACTGCTAATCTAGAATGAGAAGCAGTTGTGTCAGCAATGCACGCAACTTTTGKTTTTTTGTGKTTTTGTTTTGTTTTTTAACAAAAAACAGTCTTAAATGACAAGCTCACCTCACTGTGCTTGTACTTGCACTCACATTGCTGTGCTAGCTGTGCAGGATCAAAAAGATGTTAACTGTGTTCTTTTTTTAAGTGGTGACTTGATCACTTTCTTTTCAGTTTGATTCTTAAGTATTTGGGCTGCTGAACAGTGGAATCATAATTTGGGGTCACTTCTTCAAATTTAGCATGTGTCCATGGCTGCTTTTTGATGGTGTTCGTTAGATTGYAAAAGCAACCTGAGAGCTCTTATGTTTAAGATAGATAAATTAAATCTGGAGTTGTGAACTAAAATTTTGAAGTTTTGCTCTCAACTCTGATGCCAATTGGCTTTTATGGCTTGGAGTCACCAGATCTGTCATGGTCTTTTTTTATTATTATTAATATTTTTCTTCACCAGGATTTAGCTAATGGCATGAGAAAGCCATTAGTTCCCTCTGTGTGTGTGTAAAGTGCTCTGCACTTAGCACAGTGGGGACAGATTTCAGTGATTTCTCTAAATGGTACACTAATATAGCAATAATCCTGCTGGAAACAAGAGGTCTACACTGCTGGCTCACAGAGCTTGTGAATGCTCTGAATTTTGGTACAGTATCTCCTTCAAAGTGTAGTGTGTCATGCTTTCTTTCAAGCATCTTTATCAATAAAATTTTAGAAATGGACAGATCCCCAGGAGCTCTGAAGATATGCTGCTGTAAGATAATACTGATTTTAGGATATTAATATTGGACTTTGTTGCTAGATTTTCTTGTAGAAGAATAGAAATATATATTTACTTATTATTATCCCTGGAAATATCTTTTAGATGGGTAGTCCATTTGTCAAAAATAAGTTTGGGGTTGACTACCTGCTCGCCATGCCTCCTAAAAAAGGGGAATCTGCAAAAAGTGCATTATTGCTGATTTTGGGGGAATGAAATACTTCAGTTTTATTACTGATGTAACTTTTATTGCTCTTTGCTCATGCTTAATACTAAGAAATATAAAAACACATTATTAAACTAACCAATAGTTCTTGTTTAGGTTCTTATCATTTATCTGACAAAACAAAAGTTGAAGGCTTTTACGAAGTGTATGTGATGTTGCTTGTGTTTGTTTTGAGATGTGGTTTCCACAAAATCAGAAATAAATTGTTTTCCCATCTTTCCTTTTTTCCTCTTTTATATTCATACGAGTTCTCAGCTTTCTGAGAACTTGTATGAACTTGCATATTCATACAAGTTCTCAACTTTCAGAAAGTTCTCATCTTTCTGTTTTAATTTCAAAGACTATTACTGAAAATGAAATTAAGTTAAATTAAATTAAATTAAATTAAATTAAGAAGAAAGAGAAAGTATACAAAAAAAGTGTATTTGCTCCTATTTATATTCTCTATGTTTATGTGTGTATAAGGTGACTTCTAGCAATTTATGTTAAGAAATCTATCCAGAAAACTTGTTCCTCAAGCTCATCATACAGCTGAGCAGTCAAGTATTAATAGGTGTTAGAGTATATGTTAGTTATATACCTAAGTAAGTATATATACCTTTAATCTTGGTTCTTTCTTTCTCCCTTCAGGAAATGTTCATCCACCATTTCAAAGAATGTTCTGTTGTTCCATATTCTATTGAGGGAGCTGGGAGGGAGGGTGGGAGGGAAAGAGAATAGATGTTGAAGATAAAAATCCTATATCTTTAATAGGAAAATTTGGGGCACTATAAAGAGAATGTGTAATAAGGCTGACATCTAATAACTTTTGAAATTGTTTCTTCTCTGTACCTCCCACTTAGGATAATTGAAGAGGTGTCACGTGCATGCTGTTGTTAAACTCCTAGTTAAATAAAGTAAAAAACATCCAGGAAAGACGAAGTTTCTTATTTATTTTGCTAAAAACAAACAAACRAACAAAAGTGTCACTTCAGTGGTGACACTGCAAGCATGAAATGGATAGGGAAGTCTCTTGTTTTGACACTTATACACAGTGTTTGGGAAGCTTCTGTCTTGATACTACAAAGCAGAGAAAACGCCACTCTTCTTGATCTTACAGGTGTAATGAAATACATCTCTTTGTGTTTCTGCCTTGTCAGTCAMAGCACTTCCCTGTTTGCCAGTGAACAAATAACCCTTTCCCCTTTCATTTTTAAATGATGCATGTGACAATGTTTATTGCTGCCTTTGGGAACCTTCTTAATTATTCCTTTGCTCTGAAGTACAGCCAGCGTTTTAGTCCTCTTGCTTGCATCAAAGCCACATCTCCTTGGCTCCCATGGCTTGTCTTCATCTTCCATTCCATTGGTCCTGGCTGTGCTGCCTGAATTTGTGGAGTATTTTATGAAACCCACTGGTCCAATGAGTGGAAAGCTATGGCTTTCTATGGTGTTAGCACTCTGATATCAACATTGTATTTTTCACCCCATAACCCCCAGCTTGCCTCTTTTTAAAAAGGCAGCWAAGAAAGCCTCCAGTAATCTGGCAGTGCTGCAGATTCTCCACCAGTAAAGCAATGGCCCCATTTCCCCAGAAGCTTCCTAGTTTTCTCAGCGATTTTTTTTCCCTCTCACTTCTCATTAGCCAGTTTTGTTTCTCTTAGCAGTAATTTAGCTTTTGGTTTCTTCCTCCCTGCCCTGACTTTTCACAAGAGTTGAGAACTGACTTTCAAGYCCAAGAACTTTGATGTTTATTTTATCTGTAATGAAGATTATATGCTCAAAGATGTGGCAGGTGGCTATCCAAAGCAGAAGTCCCATATCTTTTTTTTTTTTCCAGATAATTCCTTAGACCTCTGAGGTTGACTGAGTAGTTTGTAAACTGGTTGAATGTGGTGATACTTCTAAAAAAGATGTAAAGCACTTGTCGAATGCAACCACATGAGTAGTTCATAGTGGTTCTGAGGTCTTGAGGTAACGGATGCACTGGGCAGAGTATCAAGGAGAAGCTGACTGTGAAGGAGAGTGTAGGTGGGAGTATTTTAAAGCCAGGTATTTGAAGCATTTTTCCTGTGTCTTTACTGATAAAGCAGGCCATTTGATTATAAATGCTTCAGAAGGTTCATAAAGAAGGAACAGAGAGCTGGAAACACTTTCATCACCAGCAGCACAATCAACTCTCAGGGCATCTATTCTGTGCTGTCCTACAAGCCACAGAGTGCTTTTTAGATGCTATTTTAGCCGTGCTAATGTGAGGTAGTTACAACAATTAGCCTTACTATCCATGGGCAGTCTGTACACCCAAAGCATCATTGTATTTGCTATACAGACACTGGGCTTCCTTGTATTTCTCAAGATAATCATGTACCCTTGCTTCCCAACCAAATGACCATAGACTGGGTCTCTAGGCCCTGAAGGAGAAATGCATGATTCCTGGCATGCATGAAGCTGTGGTGCGGGATGACGATCACTCCAATTGTGCATTCAGATATATCTACCCAATTGTCTTTATTCATGGTCCATGGAGTTTCTTATAGCCTAAAAGAACTGTATCCCATAATGATGGGCATTCATGGATAATTCTTGGTATTCGTGACTAATGAAGCAAACCTTTATGAGGAATATTTTCTTTTTTAAAAAAAKTAAGATAGAAATGTGCCTCAGTGATAACATCTCTAATCCTTCTTCTAGCTGGAAGAGTATTGCTTATTTATAAAGGTCTGGACAAACTCAAGTTTCCCTCAGCAAGAGTGTACTCCGACAGTACAAAAGCTTTCTTGCTCACAGTCAAAAGCATAGCAGCAGCTTTCCCCCCTCCAAGGAGTGTGAACATCCTGCACTTTTACCCCTAATCTGATAACATCCAGCTAACCCTATCTCCATATTTGAATGTTCTCCCTTATTTCACTTGTGCCCTTGCTGTCTCTTAATGCCCTTCCTCTTGGTTACTCTGTAGCTGAACTATGTTCATTACACTTGCCACGTTCAGAACACTTTAATAGAAGCCGAATGGTATTTATATGGTTTCTATGTAACTGTGYACTTTTCCAGATATGCTTAACTGCACTAGAAGCCAGTTCTAATAAAAAATAAAAGTCACTCATGAAACTGAGAAGCTTTTAAAAATKAATCCCTGCTCAGAAAGCCTAGTGTAAATATAACTTTATAACTAAATCCCAAAGATTAGTTTTTTTCTTCAGTTTGGGGAATTTTTCCCTTCTTTTCTTTAGTGGTASGCTGAGTTGTTCTCTTGCTTCCCTGCAAGAACAATGACATTTTGCACTGTGTGTTTTGTGTACTGCATCATTTAGCAATTTTTATCTTAATGTCAGACAACATAATGTATGAAAGGGCCCATTATTTCTCCTGGATGCTCTTCTGGTATTTCAACCTCATTCTTTGTACATTTAATCTTCTCATTTTGTCTGAGAATGCCCCACACAGTCACATTGAAGTCAACATTTGAACACATCCCAGCAAGCACACGAAAATGCTGTTGTTGTTGCTGGGTGTATTTTTGATGTCTCTTTCCAGTCCTTGTTAAGGTGAAATTTTCAGATGCTGGCTGTTTGCTTCAGTGACGTCAGCACCGTATTTCAAGGGATCCCATATGAAGCTTGGGATTTGAGGTTTTTCTTACCTTAATATTCCACCATTTTCTGCTCATGATTATCTTCACATAGACCCTTCCAGAGTTCAGTGCATTCCTGTAGTAGGGGAATCACAGCAAAGGGTCCAGAGTTTCCACAGAACAGAGGGCAAGAAAATGAAGGAGAGGAAATGCCTTTGCAAGTGAGGTTAGTCTCATCAGCTTTAGTAGCACTAGCCCTAGATGTGATTTGGGTGCAGCAGGATCTCTCTCTCTAAAAAGATAGAGGATAATCAGATAAAGTGCCACAGTGCTTTGTTTTTCTTAATTAGAAGCCTTCAGAAAATGGAGTTTTATACAGGACTGACATCTTTCATTTGAAAATTTGTTATGGCATGTTTTTAGCCACTTCCCTCTTCTCTATACTGACAGAAGAATGGAGCGGCAAGTGAAGCATGAAAAGAAACAAGGCAACTAAAATAAACAAGCATGCCACCACTTGTTTATATTTTAAATCCCTGTTTTTAAGCATGCTTTGTGTATTCTTGGAATCAGATTTGAGATTTTTTTAACTGTGTGTTGGYAGTAGTGCAGCTGAAATCCTGCCTTGTGCATCTTCCCATGTTCTCTCTGTTTTCATCTCAGATGCAAAGATTTTAAGGCCAAAAGGACCATTACCATCATCTGCAGAGCACAAATGAAAGCAGATGTGCMAATAGTTTCTGCAGTTTTGATTCTCTATGCAATGAAACAGCAATTAAAATACAGGTAAAATACAGACCATCAGTGCACATTTTTTACTAAAAAAAGAACACATCATTTAGGTAAACATAGGACTGACTCTTGTATTAATTGTTCAAGACCAGTGTAAGTATTAGTGTTTTTATTGGAAAGTGTTTTTGCTRGTGCTGTAATATGAATATAAAGTAGAAATGATAGGATTATATTGCATAAACAGAAACATTAGGACACTTAGCCATTTGGCAAGCATATGTGTGCAGCTCTATTTTACAGATCCCTCTATTGTTATTAGAAACCTGACATTTAATAAAACTTGATTCCATAACATTAAAATATTCACTTATTTGACATGGCAARTGTCTTGGTTGGAAGTGAGAAGGGTGAGGCGAAATACTTTCAGTCACTAAGAAACACATTCCCACATTTCTGCATTAGTACAAATAAAACATGACAGGATGAGTGTGGATAAAATATTGTGATTATAGGAATAACTATCATATACACATAARAAGGGGAAAGAACAGCCATGAATGTGTTATTAATGTGATGAGKGAAAGGAAAGCTGTTGCACAAAATAAAACTCTAAAGAGTTGCAAAGCTCTTGTAAAGGTTGCAGCCAACCCTCCTGTCTGTATTGAACGGAGTGTTAGTAACATTGGTCTCTCTTAGGACATGCTATGGTGCCAAAGCTGGCTGAACAAGAATGCAGGAAGAAAATACCAAGGAGTGACTTGCTTTAGAAACAATAGTCTCCTGGGCAAAGCGTCACGTACAAAGTCCTATGTGGGACTGACCCTATAAAAAACAGTTAAAAATCTCAGGCCTCATGCTGTGTTTGGAATGCTTTTTCTTAATGAAATGTGATTCTTCCAAACGACACAAAACATTTAAATAGATTTTTTTTATCTTCTTTTCCTCTTTGGATCACTGTTTTCATTTAACTGATGATTACTTCCAAAGGCTGTTTAAACCATACTGCTTTGCAGGTGGAAAATTAATCATAGAATCATAGCCCCTTAATCATAGAATGCTTAAGGTTGGAAGRGACCTCYAGAGGTCATCTAGTCCAACCCYCCTGCACACGCAGGGTCYCCTAGAGCATSTGGCACAGGGTGRTGTCCAGGCGGGTTTTGAAGATCTCCAGAGAAGGAGACTCCACCACCTCTCTGGGCAGCCTGTTCCARTGCTCTGTCACCCTCACTGTTAAGAAATTCCTTTGCAMGTTMCTGTGGAACTTTTGGTGCSTCAATTTGCAGCCATTTCTTCTAGTTCTGGCCACCACTGAGAAGAGGCCAGCMTCATCCTCCTCACTCCCTCCCTTGAGGTAYTTGTATACATTAWTCAGGTCCCCTCTCAGCCTTCTCTTCTSCAGGCTGAACAGGCCCAGCTCTCTCAGCCTTTGCTCATAGGACAGATGTTCCAGGCCCCTAATCATCTTYRTRGCCCTGCRCTGGACTCTCTCTAGCAGCTCCACRTCCCTCCTGCACTGGGGAGCCCAGAACTGCACACAGTACTCGAGGTGCGGCCTCACCAGGGCTGAGTAGAGGGGCAGAATCACCTCCCTTGACCTGCTGGAAATGCTCTGCTTAATGCACCCCAGGTCCTTCTTAAAAACTCTTTCATAATATGTGGTGTATAAAGAAGACAATGGAGTTGGAAGCATTTTCTTACAATCCTGTAGATTATTTCTATAACTTCTTCTGACTTTTGTGACTTATTCTTAACTTATTTTGCTAAAAATATCATTCCATGCTATCAGGAGCTCAATATATTCTACTTCAGATATTATTTTCATCATTACATATTGATAGCAGTTTCTGRTTCTCTCTAATAGCAAAATGTTAATAATTTTCTTGTATTTCTACTTAGAAATATATCCAGCCTTATAAAGAAAAATACCCATGAATTATGTTGTTTAGCTGTTTACAAATCCTGCAGTAGTTTGTAATTTAAAATAGTATCTCTGGAATTAAATTCTTGTTGAGTGAAAGCATTTACTGGAGTTTAAATTTTATCATCCTGTTTTCATATAGTCTTTACTCAGTTTACATTTATTGTACATCTGTGCCAAAAATACTACTTTGAAGATCTACAGTGTTTTAATAACATTGGATAGGTGGCTTTGGATAGCTTTACTTTTCAGAATTACTCTTTTTCTTCCTTCTCTCCTCAAATTACAACTCCTATTTCATTACTGTGCTGCGGATCCCATGATAAACAGAGATTTCAAAGATGTTTGTTTAGTCACAYAAGAAAGGCACAGATCTGGGATCTCTGAGAAGTTTAAAGTATTTTCACCAGAAATATCTGCTCAGTCAATATCTGACGATGTTTTTCGTCTCTTCTGAGGTATTTGTCCCCTCCTCTCATTAAAAAGAGACACAACTACCCTTTTAGGGTTAGGCAAGGAGTCAGCACTGTGGAGGGCTGTGAGCCAGGTGCTTGGATCTCTGGGGATCCTAATCACAGATAGGCACTTGATCAAGCAGGTGGCAGGGACAGGGCAGGTGGTAGGGAAGTTCAGCAAAACCCCAAGTCAAGGGGAGTCGAGATTGCTTTTATCTATCACTCTGCATGTCTTGACATTGCTTTACAGTTTTCATAACTTCTGATTTCACAGGTTTGCACTTTTAGATCATGAGGAGCCAGYTACGCTAACATTATACATAAAATGGTAATAATAATGTGGTAAAAATAATAAAACCATTGTTTCTGCTTGAATTATAATAATTCTGGTTTTGTCTGAACTTGGAGAGCTTTTTTTTTTTCTTGAAGATATGCTTCTGTTTGATGAAGTTAATGTGCCAGGAACTCATTTAAGTAAGCGACTCTCATAACTGCATTTTAGAATCACGGAATGATTAAGATTGTAAGGGATCTTTGGAGATCATTCAGTCCAACACCCCTGCACAAACATAATCATCTAGAGCACATTGTACAGGATCATGTCCAGGTAGGTTTTGAATATCTCCAAAGAAGGAGACTCCACAGCCTCTCTTGGGAACCTGTTCCTGTGCTCTGTCACCTGTAAAGCCAAGAAAATTTTCCTCATGTTCATATGGAACTYTTTTCAGCTTGTGGCAGTTGCCTCTTTTCCTACTGGCCACCAATTATGGCCATCTCCATGCTGATGATCAATGCTGTATTTCTAGTATAAACTGTTTCATTTCAGGCATTAACCCAATACTTTCTACCACATGAAGATTTACAAGAAAGTTACAGGGAAAGAGACTTTATTCTTTTTAACCCTGCMCCTCACATCACTGCCTTATCTTTATTTGCTGTAATGCTAACAACTTGCATGCACCCGCTCTGCTAATTTGTAAAGATTATCTGAAGGCAGAGAGAAGCTGCCAAATGTGCGTGGGTGCAAGTGGCCCACTTTGCACAGGTGTGTGTTCAAGCTACTTACCACAGCATCTGATCTGATGTGCCAAGAGACAGAAGGCACTGTCAGCTGAGATGTCTGCCAGTCCTGTTCCCCAGGAATGCCACTGTGCTCCTCCTACCTCCTGGGTCTTGGTAGCTTTGCCCGATGGCTGTCATGGCCTCAAACTGGCAAGGAGAGCATCCGTGGTGAAGTGGGCTCTTTGTTGGCAGGTTTTCATCTGGGCACCTCCAGCAGAAACATGGCACTGCAGGAAGTTTCAATGAACTTTCCAGGTGAATAGGTGAAACAGGAGGTAATGTAAAGTAATAAGCGTTAAAGGAATTTGGTAGTAACCCAAGTAGAGAGCTTCTACCTAAATTTAATGTAAAAAATGCATTTGAAAGGATTTCCAAGTGTCAAGGAAGTGACAGAGCTTTGGAATAGCAGGAGAGCTCCCTAGTTAAGAGTACTCAGAGGGAGAAATGCCTGTTGATTAGTTTGAGCTGCCACTGCCTAATTATCCYCACACTGAAAAGAAAAAGTAAAACTTGAGCCTGCCTGTTAGGCAAAAGTTAGTGGTCTAGGAAGAAACCTGAGATCAGGTGACTGAGATCTTGGAAATGAGCCACTATGTATTTGGGTGAGTGGGACTGCTAAAGCACTACGCACTGTGGGCAGTAAAGCTCAGATAGCTTTATGGATAATGAGCAAATGACTCTCTGTATGAAAGCCCATAACACTACAGAGGAAGAGCTTTGGAAGATGATAGGCCAGCTGCTAACTGAAAGCACCACCGAGATGCAGTTCCCTTAATGGATTATTCTATGCTGTCAGTCATGATATTTTTCTGCTTTACCTATAAAGCAGTCAGCAGCACTTTGGCCAGGTTCGAGACATCTGATGAGCTGCAGAACAGGCTTAATGTCTTCTGGCAATTTGTGTTGAAAAGATAGAATATAGAGAGATAGAATATTAAGCTGTATCAAGTAATTATGTGCATTACTACGGTTTCAGCAAAACATAGGTGACTCATTGAAATGCATCTCAAACTCAGGATAAATCTTTCATTCAGAAGTGGATTTCGAATACTCGATAATCCAGTATCTAATCCAGTCACTCATTAATTTAAGACTGTTTTCAGGTTTGAGCATTCAGGTAACTGTTTTAAGTAGTACTTTGTGGCAGAGATTGCTGGTGAAATCCTGAGATCCTACTTGGCAGCTCTTGTCTTTGAAGATTCTGTTAAAATTTCCTCAAAACTCCCCAGGCCTTAGACTTTACCTGCTCAGCCACAGCCCTTCAGTGAACCATATGTAGGTGAAGAGGTCTTTTCTAATGGTTTTACTGGAGGATCAAGATAAAATTCTGGGAAATGTGTGGGGTTTCTTTTCCCTTTATGATATGGAAAGGGGCTATGTCTGCTCTGAGTGCCTTTAAAATTCCATTCAGATGATCTCCTGCTTGGGCAGCCCTAAAAGCTCAGCATGCGCAATCACAGATTCTGAACTTTTTATAGCTTGAAAGCTGCTGCCTTGCTCTACTGATCCTTTAATCTCTGAGCAGAGGACATCTGAGCACTGGTTACCAGACACTGATTAGAACTACAGAGCAAACCTCTCAGATCCCCTGAGACTTGTTTCAGTGGATTTGAAACCATCAGTAACCTAAGGCAAATATAGTGCAGAATTATTAGATTCCTTCAGCATCGTGCATGACCTGAGAAGTGATACAGGTCAACATCTTTGCTTAATGCTTTCAAGATCTTCCCACTTACTCAGCACCAAGGCTGCTAGTATTAACCATCTCTGAGCAATATCTGCCTTTTCTATCCTCTTGCAGCTGTTTAGTTCCTCTCTTGATTTCTGTTAGTGTTTCTTGTTCCAATTCATCACACAGTTGATGTTGAGTTATATCTACCCAACATACTGCATGAACTTCAGGTAACATTATTAGCAAGTACTTTCATGTTGCTGAGAGGTTGGGGTGGGGAGCAGGGAGGGAGAGCAGATTACTGATGCAGAAAGATTTTCTTTCACATATATATATACACTTTTTTTTTTTGGTAATAAAATTGCATAGGCTGTGAATGCAGGTAGCAAGAATGCCCATCCTATGGGTGATGCAACTGCAGTCCAACTACTGCTAAACCTTTGTTCTGCTCTTTTGTTATAAAATACATATATTATTATTCTACCATATATTATTATACAATATATTATTGAAAGATAAAACCTACTGAAATTGTGCAGCTTTCCCTGGAGGAAACCTTTGCTTCTTGCATTTAAGAAGGTGCTGGAACACTGAGAGAGTGGTACTTTCTACAGTCCTCTCATTTTGTTGTGCTTTATAATAACAAAGAATCAGAGGGGGCTCAGCATTATTAGCTCAGATAACAGACTCATGTTCCCAAAACAGGTAGAAGAAGTAGCTCTGTAACTCAGACATGCTTGTTTTTCAAGAAAACCACCTGTTATTCCTGTCTATGCTGACTGGAAGTCTCTGACTCCCCTTGAGTCAGAGTGGAAGTGAGGTGCACTTGCAGCCTTCTCATTCACATATTTATAGTTCAGTCAGCTCTTCATGCCTCCTCTCTCTATCTGGACCATTAGCAAACAACACCTTTTTCTAGAACATAGTTAATAGGAGATTTGCCTTTACTTCAGACTTCTGTGTTTTGCTACTTGGAGATGATTTCCCCAGAGATATGCTGATTCTTGCTCCTCTACAAATATGGTCATTTTACAGCTGCTCATATATGAATTTAAGAGCTCAAGTTTAGGTTCAGGATGATACCCCCTAAAATTACTGTAAAATAATGACTTCTGTCATTATTGTTGCATTTTTGCAGGAACTAAAAGAATCCTTTTCATGAAGAGATGCCTTTGTCATGCATGATTCCAATGCAGGTAACAACTAAACAAAGCCTCTCCAGACTATTGCTTCTTTTAGGGAAAGGTTCCTTCATATGTATTTAAGGGAAGTTCTTGGAGACTATCTTAAGAAAAATGAAAACTCACCTGCAAGTGCTATCCACACCTTTTAGCAGTCCACTTTATGCAGGCATCTTAGACATTAACATACTACTTCAACTTTTTCTGGGTTACACCTAATAATTTCTCGGGATGCACTAAGGAAAAGTAGTTCTATTTTTTTAGAACACTTTTATGACAACTTCCTTAGCCAGATTCTTTGCATGGTCTCAGTAGCACCTTAAGCTGGCAGCCTCCTCACATCTGAGAGCTGCTTTTGGTAGCATTATGGTACAGTTGCTCTATGCAATGTACAGCATGCAGCCTCGAGTTAAAAATCAGTGTTGGTTCAATATGGTTTCACAGGGTGAGGAGGTCAGTTGTCTATCTCAGTAGTTCACCACTGTCAGTTGTAGGTGACTCAAAGGTGTCTTATGCCAATGTGTTCAGACAACTCACCTGTATACTGCAAGTGCCACCTTTCCTGTATTGTGGATGCTGTTCATTCAGAATCTTGTGTATCACTGCACCTCGTCTAAAATTATTGTGGATACTTCCTGATATACCTCAATCTTGGCACATGAAAATGGATGTTCTGTGCCTCCCACAAAGTGAGACATGACATGACATGTTTATCCTACTTAAAATTTTGCACTGTGGTGACAGTGCATCTGAGAAGCAAGACAGGGTTAAACATTGTTCTTCCTTTAGAGATGTTTTTGTAAAGATATCTTAAGGGAAATGGCAAAGCCAAGAAGTTCATAAGATATACAGTACTCATGCAAAAAGCTGCTCATGATATTCCCTCTCCTAATGAGGCAACAGACAATAAAATCATTGCAGTGTGAATGTTATTTATCCCAGTACCGAGTGGGGCAATAGAATCATTGTTGCAGTGTGTTGCCAGCTATGTTCCAAAGGCCCTATGTGTACATCAAACTTTTCCATTTAGCAACTGATAAGCATCATGTCAGGATGGATGTTGGTGGAAGTTCCTCATCACTGTAGTTCTCTTTTACAAGTCGTGTTGACACTCACCTTCACAGGATATTCAACATTTTTTTCTGTGTGCCAGAGGCCAGGCTTGGGGAATGGTGGCATTTAATTTGGCAAGCAGGACATGTTGTTCCCTGTGAGATCTCAGAGACAGAAGCACCAGATGAGAATTTATTCTGTCAGAAATACAGAACTCAATTGATATTATGGACCACTAGGCCTGGAGGGTGCAGAAGTGTGTGCAATCTACATATGAGGAACATGTGGCTGTGGGTTTCTGTATGTGGTTTGGACAGTCTCTGCAAGGCTTTATCCAAAATTCAGAGGAATTATTCGGAAGGATCAGCAGAAAAACTGTTGTGTAATCAAACATCCATTCCACAGGTCTGCAGCAGTGTTAAAATGGATAATTCAATCACAGCTGACATACATCTTTGTTCCTGGTGGAAAGTTTGCTTTGCTTTTCCTGGAAAGTTTTGTTCATGTTTTGGTAGGAAGCTGGTAGGATACATTTGCACAGCCCTTGTCCACCTTTCCCAGATAGCCCCAAAGGTGTATACTTGGACAGCACAGACCAATTCCCAGGTGCACACTCTTCTGTGAGCACTTATCAGTTCAAAACTATGAAGAATACCTGTGCTCTTTCCCAAAAGGAAGCCTTACAGCACTGTTGTTTCTGATTCTGATGATACTTTTTTAACAAGATCTACCCAAAGGAGTCCTGTTATATTCTATCTCACTAATTCAGCTCGTCAGCTAATCCACCCCACTAAAGGAATATAAGCAGAGGGGGGAGTAAAAGACAGTTGTAAACATGTTATTTTTTCTTGTGGGGCGTGTTGTAAGCAAAGAATTTCTGCTTTTCATTAGTGTCTATATAAGGCTGCCATTTTTTACTTCAGAGGAGCAGTAGAAGAAGATTTGAGGCTCCTGTTAAAACACAGGAGGTTGCTGGTAGGTCATATCCTGTATTCTTTATGTGGAGATTAGTAAATAAAATATATAGTAAGCAAGAGTGAGAATTATTCATAGAATTTCGTTAGATTTCTCCAAAGACAAACTGATCCAAATATCTTCTCCTGCATTCATATTTTGAGGAAAAAAACCTTCTTTTTTTGAGGAAAAGAACATGCAGAGTTAGCTAGCTGTTGATTGTTTTATTCTGCACTGTCATTGCTGCAGTGGCTCTCTTGTGTTTTTTTTTTTTTTTATATGTGTATATAATACACTATAAATAAAATCAAATGAGATGAAATGGTGGGGTCTCATTTTCCAGGTGGTATGCAGAGCAAAAGAGCTCTATTAATACCATTGCGAGATACCATCTCTCTCCAGAACAGCAGTCAGAAGGAACAGCTGCATGTTATTTCTGCCTCAGTTTGGAGCTCATTTCAATAAACTGAGATTGGTTGCGTTTTCCAAGACTGCTCTAGCAGCTCATTTGTAACAGTCATTCTTCGGAGCTCTCGCATCTGTCAAGCCTCCTGCAAATCCTCCCCTAGAGAAAGCAGATGTTAGAAAGTTATAATTTAGATGTTTGTTTTGCTTCTTAGAAGAATTCTAGACAGCAATCACTGTGGTCTGTTAAACATTGCTAGCAAATGCAAACTATCGATGAATCTAGATTCATTTGTAAGTGATTTTCTTTAACAACTCTTCACCTCAAGAGTTACAGCTAGGGAAATAAAAAGGTAATCTGCTATTCACAAACACCTAGAATTTTATAATCTATAGATTCATATCCAGAGTTTAAGAAAGCTAGCTACATTATAATGCTATAAATATGTTGCTGAAATCCTTAGTAGCATTAACCAAATAGAGATAGCCAGTTTTCTAAGCAACGTTAGATATTCAAGCACTTTCTAGATGGAGGAGACCTCGCTTTTCTCTTCTTTAAGGTTTTCTTTCGGCAATCCAGTGCTAACTTCAGGAGTGCTTAATTCCTGGATGAGCTGAAGCAGATCTATCTGGCTTGTCATGCATGTGGCTTGCAAAACTCCAGATGGGACCATACTTGGACACTGAGAGTTGGAGTAGACAAGCAGGTTGGAGTAGTGCATGCAGGTTGGAAGCAGTGCAGCTTTTTTGAGGTTTGGCATGAAAACTGTGTGCATGTGTTCACAGATCGCTTTGTGTGTATTTTTATACATTTATATAAATGTATACACACACATACATATTTAAAAGAAAATCACTGCAGAATTGGGAAAGAGTAGAACAAAGGATATACCTTATCAGCTCCTATGGGTCAAACAAGATGAAGAACTAAGTTCTACTCTTGTCTTTAATCTACCCAAACAATCCTGTTTTAAAACTACCTCCAGACTTGATTTGGGCTGCTTGCAAATCCTTCTGATAATTCAGACATCACTGTGACAGATCCCTSCTTTGGCCACACCTTTGGGTAGAGCTAGCTCTCCTAACGATGTCGTCTTAAGGCATCAGTCTCTATGTAACTCGTTTTGAACATCATGCTAGAAATGCTCTAGCATGATTATCCTGGCATAGGAGACACCTATGCTTTATGCCAGGCTATATGGATCCTGAGTGATTAGTGCAAAGAAGCACTGGGAATGCCGTAGCAGTGGAAATTCTGGAAGCAGATTAACAAAGGAGTATTTCAGCTCTTTGGAGTTCAGCATAGCAAGGAGCAAGACTTCATGACTGCTGATGTCATTTTACAGAGTCAGAACTGCTTTCATGTCAGATCTCCTGCAATGTCAAATCCTTAATAGAAACATGAAATAAAGAGAGATTGCATACATTTTGTCCACTGGCAAATAGAGTGACTTGTTAAATGCTAAAATGAAAATGTTGGGAAAAAAAAAAAAAAAAAAAAAAAAAAAAAAAAAAAAAAAAAAAAAAAAAAAAACCACAAAAAAAAAAAGCAAACCCTGCTCTGATTGCAAGGGAAAATGAGAATCGTAGATTCATTAAGAAGTGTATGCTACACTCAGCTATTATGCTACTACTGTACTTCAGGCCCTGATGTACCAAGATAGGGTCACAGARCAGATTTTAATGAATTAACACAAAAAGTCCTTTTAATTTTCTCCTCTAAAACACCATAAAATTGTTTAATCTGGTCTTTTGTTTATTTGCTTTAAAAAATCTTGCAAGATAAAGGGATWTTTTTTTGAGAAGGGCAGTAAAATGTTCTGTTTACATGATGAACTATCCTGCACATTTTTCCAAAATAATTGTGATCCATGGCASATTTCATTCTTAATTATATATAGATATAAAAGATAGTTGCTTTAATTATATGCCAGCACATTTTCACATGAGTGAAATTGACTACTCAAGGTACAGTAGATTAACAAGTCATATTGTTGGCAAACATAAGATGGTGTAACTTCAGTCTAGCTGCAACTCTGGTCCATGGTTTGCTATTTATAATGTAACTTCTGAAATAATTTTAAAAGACACTTTTATTAAGGATTGTAATATCTGTTATCCAGTGAAAGAAGCAAAACTAAAGGCGAATTGCACAGAATCTCTCTTGCTTTTCTTGTTGTAACCCAGTTAACTACTTGTACCACTGTTCACTGCCTCATCTAATTAGGCAGAACTCTTTCAGGCAGAGTTTATGGTGTATTTTGTAGGGCCTCCATTGCACATTGGCATGATGTAGGGATGCCGTAGTCAGCACCCTGGAGCTGGGATTGCTCGTGGCAATTCTAGAAATGAGTAGTTTTCTCCCCAGTGAAACAAATTAAGCTGAATTAATCTGAATGGGAGATAACAGCGAAAAGCAGAGGGTAGTGCTAAGTTAAACAGTCATTATCTATAKGATGGTAAAGTAGTTTGGGGACACAGGACCTAGTGAGGCATTTAATTGGGAGTTAATTATTTAACTGTGCAAYTGGTTATCACAAACTGCAATTGAAATCTCTTTGAAGATGCTGARAGCAGAAGGTGAGGCTGCTTTGCACAGTCAAATTCTTTGCCTCCTCCTACATGTCCATCAAGCCAAGAGGAGCCATTGTTGTTCTGCTGTTGTTTTTGGATCTTTTCCAATTGCTGCCATGTTCACACAGCAGTGGTGTTCAGGATTACACAAAACTTTAATCTCTCTCAAACAGTTTCTCCATTACAATTTTTAAGATGAGTTGTTTCATGTGCAAAATATATAYCCCTGCATGTAGTAAATATACCAACACTGAGCTTGTTTCATATTCTGTCCTCCTCACTWGAGTTCATTATTGGCCTTTGTTATGACTCAACCATCACAATCAATTCACTATATAGACTAACTGGTATTCCAATGCTTTCTTATTCCTGAAGTGTCCTAAGATGCAGAGAACTGCCAATATAGGCCATCTATTCACAGAACAGATTGATGRATCTTTTCACAGAATCACAGAATGCTTAAGGTTGGAAGGGACCTCTAGAGGTCATCTAGTCCAACTCCGCTGCACACGCAGGGTCCCCTAGAGCATGTGGCACAGGGTGGTGTCCAAGCAGGTTTTGGAGATCTCCAGAGAAGGAGACTCCACCACCTCTCTGGGCAGCCTGTTCCAGTGCTCTGTCACCCTCACTGTTAAAAAATTCTTTCTCAAGTTCCTGTGGAACTTTTGGTGCCTCAATTTGTGGCTGTTTCCTCTAGTCCTATGGCTGGTCATGACTGAGAAGAGGCTGGCCCCATTCTCCTTGCTCCCTCCCTTTAGTTACTTATACACACTGATCAGGTCTCCTCTCAGCCTTCTCTTCTCCAGACTGAACAGGCCCATCTCTCCCAGCCTTTGCTCATAGGGCAGGTGTTCCAGGCCCCTAATCATCTTCGTAGCCCTGCACTGGACTCTCTCTAGCAGCTCCATGTCCCTCCTGCACTGGGGAGCCCAGAACTGCACACAGTACTCGAGGTGCAGCCTCACCAGGGCTGAGTAGAGGGGCAGAATCACCTCCCTCGACCTGCTGGAGACGCTTTTATTAATGCACCCCAGGATCCCATTGGCCTTCTTGGCCATGAGGGCACACTGCTGCCTCATGGTCAACTTGTCATCTACCATGACGCCCAGGTCCCTCTCTGCGGGGCTGCTCTCCAGGAGGTCGGTCCCCAGCCTGTTAGGCGTGTCTAGGGTTATTCTTCCCCAGGTGCAGGACCCTACACTTGCCCTTGTTGAACTTCATGAGGTCACTCGTCGCCCACTTGTCCAGTCTGTTCAGGTCCCTCTGGATGGCAGCGCAGCCCTCAGGGCTGTCAGCTACTCCTCCTAGTTTCTTATCATCAGCAAACTTGCTGAGAGAGCACTCCATCCCTTCATCCAGGGCATTAATGAATAAATTGAACAGGAACGGACTGAGGACTGACCCCTGGGGATCACCACTAACCACACACGTCCAGCTGGACTCGGCACCACTGATTACTACTCTCTGGGCCCTGTCATTCAGCCAGTTCCTAATCCACCTCACTGTCCACTCATCTAATCCACTCTTCTGGAGCTTGCCTAGGAGGATGCCGTGAGGGACGGTGTCAAAAGCCTTACTGAAGTCCAGATAGATGACATCCACCACTCTGCCCTCATCTATCCATCTAGTCACCCCATTGTAGAAGCCTATCAGGTTAGTCAAGCATGATCTGCCCTTGGTGAATCCATGCTGGCTACTCCTGAACACCTTCTTCTCCTCCATGTGCCTAGAAACAGCAGTCAGGATGACCTGCTCCATCACCTTTCCAGGGACAGAGGTCAGGCTCACCGGCCTATAGTTGCCCGGCTCCTCCTTCTTGCCTTTTTTGAAGACTGGGGTGACATTGGCTTTCTTCCAGTCCTCTGGCACCTCCCCTGTTCTCCAGGACCTTTCAAAGATGATGGAGAGTGGCTCGGCTACGACATCCACCAGCTCACGCAGCACTCTAGGGTGCATCCCATCGGGGCCCATGGATTTGTGGGTGTTGAGTTTCCTCAGGTGCTCTCTRACCMAGTCTYCCTCTACTCTGGGCAAGTCTTCCTCTCTCCAGTCCCTTCTCATTTCCCTAGTGTCTGGGACAATAAGGGGCTGCCCTTGAGAGCTGTCAGCCCTATCTAGGCTCTGTAGTTCTTGGGGACCAGCCCTAGCAGAGAAGACTGAGGCAAAGAAGGCATTTAGTAACTCTGCCTTCTCCACATCCTCTGTTACCAATGCACCCTCCCCATTCAGCAGCGGACCGACATTTTCTCTAGTCTTCCTCTTGCTGCTGATGTATTTGTAGAATCCCTTCCTGTTATCCTTGAYGTCCCTCGCTAGTTCTAATTCCAAGCAGGCCTTGGCCTTCCTCGTCGCACTCCTGCATTCCCTGACAATGTTCCTATATTGTTCCCACGTGGCCTGGCCCTTCTTCCACCTAACGTATGTTTTCTTCTTCTCATTAAGTTTGCCTAGCAGCTCCTTTCCCATCCACACAGGTCTCTTGCCCCTCTTGCTTGACTTTCTACTGGTCGGAATACACCGATCCTGGGCTTGGAGAAAGTGGCACTAGAAGATAAGCCAGCTCTCCTGGACGCCCTTTCCTTCTAGGACTCTGGTCCAGGGGATTTCTCCAAGGAGCTCCCCGAGGAGGTCAAAGTTGGCTTTCTTGAAGTCCAGAGCTGCAATCCCACTTTTGGCCAAGGTCCCTCCATACAGGATCGTGAATTCCAACATCTCATGGTCACTGCATCCAAGACTGCGCCCGACCCTCACATTTCCCACTAGACCATCTCTGTTGGTTAGGATCAGGTCTAGCAGCGCCCYCKCCCTTGTYGGCTCTTCAACCACCTGCATCAGGAAGTTATCCGCAACGCTCTGCAGGAACCTTCCAGCCTGTCCGCTCCCAGCTGTGTGATCATCCCAGCAGACATCAGGGTGGTTAAAGTCCCCCACAATGACCAGGGCCTGTGATCACAAGGCTTCTTGCAGCTGCCTGTAGAAGGCCTCGTCCACCTCTTCATCCTGGTCAGGAGGCCTGTAGTAAACTCCCACGACCGTGTCGCCCCTGTTGCCCTGCCCTTTGATCCTCACCCACAGGCTCTTGACTTGTGCTCCTCCCCTACGCCAAGCTCCATACACTCCAGTTGCTCTCTCACATAAAGAGCGACTCCGCCGCCTCGCCTTCCTGGCCTGTCCTTCCTGAAAAGCCTAAAGCCCTCCATGGCCACTGGAAGAGACTATTTTGGGCTATGTTTGTCTCGACATTGTTGCCTTGTTGCCACATCATTGATACTGTGATATCAACCCAAGACTGATATCAGCCCAAGAGCAATGGTTGATGTGCTTATCTCAATGTTGTTGCCACACCATTCACACCTATTAACTGCAGCATCAGGAARACTGTGACATCATCTTAAGGATCTGTGACTTTTTGGGCTAACAATGCCCAGCAGTGCYCGCCAGRCAGCATGGGCACTCAAGCTGKGGGGGAAGAGGAGCACCAGAGCCCCCAGMACGTAYGACACGGACAGCACGTACCAGAAATCTTCAAGTGGGTGGAACCTTCAAGAACTGGGACAATAAAAGGACTACGTTTTCCACCATGAAGAGAGGCCTTCTTCCTCTTCACCAGCACCSAGAGGCCTTCTTCCTCTTCACTGGCACCGAGAGACTTCTTCTCCTGCACACGGAGGGAGTGGCGGTTTCTTCTTTGTTGTCTTCTGAACCCTCTCAAGAGATCATCACCAGCATCGAGAGCGGCCTCTTCTTCCAGATACCAACACCCGCACCRAGGTGGAACTGATGGAACGTAGCTGAACTGGTGGTGGTAGTAACTATAATCTTGCTGCATCTCTCTCTTTTTTTATGTCTCTTTCTTTTTTTTCCTTTTTTCCCTTCTTCTCTCTATTCTATCACAATTATGAAAATACAGCTTACAAGGTTGCATAGCATTTGACCCCGTTTGTGTCTTAATCTTGCTCTTGGGATCGTATYGAAACCTCTCCCRACAGCGGATCGGGACAGCCACGGCCCAGTCATGAGAACTGTCGCACCACGTCTCACTAATCGCAATGAGATYGTGGCCCTGCAATCGCACAAGCATCTCCAATTCCCCTTGCTTATTYCCCATGCTGCATGTSTTTGGATAGAGGCATTTGAGTTGGACTCCCAACGTGCCTCTCGTTYTAGCCAGGACAGCTGCAACTTGACACTGTGGGCCTTTAGGAGTCACCRTATTCTGCCCTTTAGCCTCTTCAGGCCTRGGGCATCCTCCACAGGCAATGGAGYTAGGCTGTTGCGAGTGGCACAAYAGGCCACYGCCCGCCTTATCACCCGCTTCCCCGACGATGCCCCCTCCCCCCTCAAATCTAGTTTAAAGCCCTCTTGATGAGCCCCGCYAGCTCATGACCCAGGACCWYYTTCTCCCTTTGARAGAGCTGGATCCCGTTAGGTTCCAACATGCCCTGTGCTGTGTAAATCTTCCTATTYCCAAAAAAGCCRAATTTGTAGTGATGACACCAGGCCTGGAGCCATGTGTTRATGGTTTGTATCCAAGCCATCCATTTTACAGCTTCCTAGATTCTTTCTTTGTTGTATGGTGGCAGAATTTATTTCTTCATCATGTAGTGTCCTAGACCTTTAGGTAGATATGGAAATTAATTCTGTAAAAGTGTCTCTTCTTTTTTTTYCTTTACTTTTATTAGTATTATRATTATTTTGAGCAGAGTGAGCTAARTAGCAGTACTTTGGTTCAGTTCTGTATTTTKTTGCATTGTACAACAGGAGAGAAGTATTTTTCTATCATGTTCAGAGTAGATGGGKCCCACTGACTCCTTTAAATGGCRCTGCACGATTGCATAAACCTTGGTYTTACAGACTACCAGCTGAGAGKTTTAAAATCTTTTATGRCTACCTGGATGTGTGTARAAGAAAYCAGTCAAAATTGTAAATGAATTAATGTTTTCTGTAGGAATTAAGTTAACAAATACTGAAAATGAAGAGGTGCAAAGATGCATGAGATAAAATGGGCCCAGTGCTGTTTGACTTGTTCATCAATKACTTGAATGAGAGGACAGAGTGTACCCTCAGCAGGTTTGAGCATGATACAAACCTGGGTGAAGTGGCTGAAACTTCAGAAAGCTGTGCTGCTGTTCAGAGGGAACCTAGACAGGATGGAGAGTTGAGCAGAGAGGAACCTCATGACGTTCAACAAGGACAAGTGCAGGATCCGAGGCCTGGAGAGGAATAACCCCAGGCACCAGTACAGACTAGGGTTGCAGAGAGGGGTTTAGGAGTTCTGGTTGACCATGAGTCCATGTTAATGAGTCAGCAACAAGCCCCCATGGCCAAGATGGCCAACAGGATCCTGACCTGCATCAGGAGGAGTGTCACCAGCAGGTCAAGGTAGGCGGTCCTGCCCCTCTATTCAGCTGTAGTGAGACCACACCTGCAATACTGGGTCTCCCCAGTATAAGGGACATGAAACTTCTAGAAAGGGTCCAATGCAGAGCAACGAAGATGATTAAGGGACTGGGGCATCTGTCTTATGAGGAAAGCCTAAGCAAGCTGGGCCTGTTTAGTGTGGAGAAGACTGAGAGAGGATCTTATCAATATGTACAAATATCTGAGCAGAGAATGTAGGAGAATGGGGTCAAACTCTTGTCGTTGGTGACCAATGACAGAACAAGAGGTGATGAGTATAAATTAAAATATATGAAGTTTAATCTCCATATGGGGAAGAATTTTGTTACTGTTAGAGTGGCAAAGCACTGGAATACGCTGCCCAGAGAGGTTGTGGAGGCTTTGGAGATACTCAACATTGACCTGGAGGTGACTATATGCAACGTTTTTCAGGTACCCAGGTCAAGCTGGGCGGGGGTTGTCTAGATGATCTCCAGAGATTKCTTCCAACCTCAACCATTCTGAGATTCCATGTTTAGATCAAGCTGTGGAACAGGAGGTCAGGTAAGGTGCATCTTTTCAGAAGCAGCAGAGGTCTTGCACAGACTCCRGTGGTCCACTCAGTTCATGCAGAAACTGCAGCCCTTAACAGTGAATGTGGTGCAGGTGTTTGCTCTCAAATTAGGGCAAGAGGACAACATGAGGACAAACAAGAGATGACCTCTAGTGCTGCAGTCAGCTAGGTGTCTGTAGACTTAGAGTGCCTAGCAGGATTTAAAAAAAAAAAAAAAAAGACTGCTGAGAAGGAAGACAAATTAACAATTAAAAGCTCATATAACTAATGCTCTGAAGAACTTTTTGCAAAATATTTCTTCACCAGGAATACTTTTCTGCCGACTAGCTGTAGTGAGTAAATAATGAAGAGATATTTGGCAAACTAAAAATTGTTTACATGTTTTAGGAGTCTCGTCCAAGAATATCTCTTTCCCGTCTAGTACTGAAGGAAGACTCTTCAGAAATGCTTGGTAGGATCCAGTGGGTGTCCCAGTGGTAACAGAGAGGGTGAAGTGAGGCTGTCATGGGTTGACCTGCTTGAAATGTTTGGCAGCACAATTGTGTCKTTTGATCTTGCTGATGTGTACCTGTGTAGCACCATATATGCTTGGTGCTCATGATATTAGGCAACTATCATCCTAAACACTATAATTAGTTGTTTCTTTCTGAGGAACTTGCTGTGGTTTTTGTTTTGGGGGCGTTTGGTTTTTGTTTGTTTTGTTTTCTTGGTTTTTTGGAACATGTGCCATAAAGTCACTATACTACTTTTTATCCAAGTAGGCCATTTCTGCCTTGTTACCTCTGTAAACATCTCTGAGTTTGTATAGRCAACTCAGTGTTTGGAAGCAGGTGGCATTCAACCTTGGAAATTTCAAAGAGCTCAGTTTGGCCTCTGTGTGGGTGTCCTAAGCTTAACATGCCCACTGTGGGCATGAACAATGGGGTAGAGCAAGAATGCATGTTCCTACATTTGCAAAGTTTGGCCTCACAGATTCCCCAGGTCATCTTTATTCAAATTTGGGTTTAATCTGCTCTGTAAGATKCATGTCTGGCTTCTGGATAGCCAGAGTTTGTGGGAGTGTGCGGTCAGGAGGCCTGGCTGGCAGCAGATACGCYCCCCACTGGGATGACCCCCTGGCTCTCTGCCCAACCTCCAGGCTATATAATAAATTGTACCTGCATARTAAAGTTGGACYTGCWCCATCAGCCTTGTCCTCRGAGTCTTCTCTCYGTCRCCACCCTCACCRGRGCGCAGGAYGCTCCACAAAAGCTGAACTCTGTGCTGTGGCTGCAGAGCCCTAAGTACTCATATGAACAGTTTAAGAGCTAGAAGCCAYGCTGGTCTGCAACATAGATAACATGGAGCCATGTATGATAACTAAGGATACTAGAACAAGCCTGCAATGCAAATTTGAATGGGGTCAATGTTTTCTTTGSATATGCATTTATATACCTTGATCAAAAAGATTTATCACAAAGCTTAAGAAAATTTGATTTGTATAAAACAGAAATTGTTTAGCTGGAACCAGAAGGAAATAGCCTGTCCCTAACATTAAGATTGCCTGCATTATTTAAGTGTGTTGAGGTTGAGGAAGGAATTTTCAACTTGATTTAATATGCCAGTCAAAGAGGAAATAGCAGACAATGAGTGCTGATATTATCAAGCTAACTGTGTGACTGAGTCAGGATACAGACCTTTGTTTCATTATTTAGTTCTCAGCTGAATGAATGTTATGCTCTATGTTACTTGGTTGTTATTTATATTTGTTGAGTAATGATAAATAAGCTATGCCTCCCTAGGAAGAATTTCTAGGAAAAAATATGGCTGATTTCTTAGCTCTAGGCCTCACAGGGTCTCTAATAGCCTAGCTCCTTTAGCATATCTTTAAGTGAAAGCATTCATCTCRCAAAATCAGGCTCCTAAGTGTAATGATGTATTTTCTAAGCACCGCAGCTGAACATAGGTCAAAAAGCATGGAAGGGCTGTGAAGAGGTTTTAGGCAGAGCCTGTGTGTCTTGTTGCACCAGTGGGAAGGCTCAAGAAGGACACTGTATCTCTCACCAGCACAGAAAGCAAAAGCATCTGTACTGGTTGCATCAYTAGCACTTGCTAACATTGTAGAACAGCAGTGATTTTTCTCCTGCAAGTCAGAGCAGTTGCCTTATTTGCTGTTTGCACTTCACAGTAACACACTCCCAGAGCCTCAATATCATTAAATTTGTGATTACAGTAAAAAGAAAGACTGCATAAAGGGGGACCTGTTTAATGAATGCATTCTTTCCAAGTCTCCAAATACTGTTGGGTTATTTCACTGACATACTGCCAACATGAAGAATGGCTTTCCCTCCACACCAGAAACTTTGCATTGTTATTCTTGGAAATTGCACCTGTTGGTGTGAAGATGGCAGCTCCAATCAATACGAAGTTCCTAGTCTGCTATTCATTGCCTAAGTGCATTGTGAGGGACAGGTTCTCAGCCATCAAGTTTCTGTTTTCAGGAGCTAAGCAGCAGGATGAGGGAAGTGAAACACAGTAACTCGACCAATATGATGCAGCAGTGCAAAGAGCAAAGCCAAAACAAGTGTTCAGGTGTCTTGGACTGCAATGATTTTTTGTATCCTCATGCTGTCATCTGCTTTTGAAGAATGTGGTCTGTATGTGGYGAAAAAAAAAATGAATAGGAGGGGTTACAGACTGAGAAAAGTTGTTAGTTTTCTTCTAATAATGAGTACAGAGTAAGGTGACAGTTAAAAACTAGTTTTGCAGAGAAAACTCTGTTAAAGCATTGCTAATGCAAGCAAAGCAATGAAAAACATGACATGTTTTCTGGTATGTTGTAAGTAAATGAAAGGCTCAATATGCTGAGTTAATAAATCTTGTTAGGAGTTTGCCCAATCTCAATAAAACAAAATTWAAAAAAATTAAAAAAGGTGCTCATTTGTTCATATTTTCCAAGTAATATTATTATTAYCAGAAAGTCATTGAATTTAGATGAAAATAGTGCTTTCATGGGTTTCCTATCAGGTGGGATTTTTTTCAATATTAGCATTTTTTGAGACTTGAATTTACTTTGCTCATTATGTAGTTACTTTCATTGCATGGATTGCTAAAGGGATCAGGTGAAAGAAATACAAGAAATATAAAATGTGCCCTTCCGTTAATGGGGAAGCTAGTGTAAGACTCTCTGCATGGTGTCTTTGGGAATTCCATACACCTGCATTGCTTCAGCRCCTAAGTGTTGCCACAGTAAATTACAGTTTTCCATGAAGCTCTCAGTATATTTAATTAGTTCTGGTGTCTCTAAAGTGAAAGGCTACATCWTTTTTTTTTTCAGAAAGGGAAGGTAGGGGAACTGTATAAGAAGTTGGGTAATAAATTATTAATAATTATTAATTAAAATATGATTATATGCATACCTGGGGCCTATCCTTGCTAGACAGTACTAATATCAGCAAGCTTTCCTTAAGCAAGTAGATCTTAGGTCCATTTGAGTCCTCCAGAGATGAAGATTTTGGAAGCTCTGATGYCAGCACTTTAATAAATTAAGCCCAAACAAAAGGATGTTTCACCTTTGCAGGTATTGAACCTGCATATCAGATGCATGTCAGTAGGGAAATCTGCCTGTCATTAAGCAACTGTTCTAGTCAGCAAAGCAGAAGGATGAGTAATAGAAAATACTAGATGAATGAGTACTATAAAATCTGCCAAAGCTCATACTCCCAGATCAGTTACATTTTTACCTTAACATGTCCCCTTGGTGTACCTGTAAATTATTAATGTTGAAAACTATTATTTCATTCATGAATAATTTAATATGGCTTGAAGGGATTATGGGGATGTTTGGGAAATGCAGTGGAATGGAGGAACAGAGGCAGCAACTCYCACTGATATAAGATACTGTCTTTGCAGATAAGGCTGGCTTTCTCAGCTGGACATTTAGTGAACGAGCAAGAAAAGGGAAGAGTCTTGGAAGCCTGAGATGCAGATCTGGCCAGTACTGCAAAGTCATATGAGGATCAGTATCTGCAAAGGAAGTTTCAAAAAATGTCATTTAAATGTGAAACTCCAGAAGGAAGATGTATTTGTCTCACTGCAGTATTGCATAGCTCCTTTTTGCAAAGGGTGGAGAGAGCATGATGTGTTCACACCATCTAACCTGTGTGAAGGAAGAGCTGCCTCAGCTCTGAGCCAGAGCCTGCTTTGTACAGACAGGGAGTTTCAGACACAAGTTCAGAGGAGCCTGGTGCTTTGCTCAATTRCTAGGAACTGCTCTCTGGAGAGACCAGGCAGTACAGGCATCTTAGGCATGTGTGAAAGCCGCTGGTTAGCTAGCACAAATTCATCCCAGCTCCTCCTGTTGTTGGTCATCATGCTTTACTTTGCTCAGGATATAGTTAACCTAAGGTAACTAAAATTAAATAGCTTTTCACACACTTCCTTGGACCTTCTTTCAAAACTGACCCATCTTTCAACTCAAGAAGAGAAATTAAATTGCTATTTTATGTGAACTTGTAGCGCAGCATACAGGTTTTTTAAAATATGCAAGTGAGGAGGGAGAGATGACAGAAGAGAAATGAACTAGAAAGAGTGAAGTTTTCTTCTGCCTTTTCAGATTTAGACCTTTTTGTCCTTTTCTGATGTTTTGGTGTATATTCCTGTAAAATGGGGAACTGTTTTCAGCTTCTTGGCTTAAGATTTCCATGACCACAAAAGCTGTTATGAACCTTACATGATTTGGTTCCAGAAAGGATTTATAAGTGGGTTTCATAGGAGCTAGAAGCAAGCAAAGACATGGTAGTTACTTTGGCAGTTAATGTTCTTCCAGTCTGGACATCCATGCTCTTTGTTTCTACCCTTCTCTCAGAAAATTGTCTCAAACCTGTGTTAGGCCTCTAATCTCTCATACATTAAAACAAACCTGTTTCAAGAGTCCTATGCTCCCTAAGCTCCTCTGAATGCCATTTTATATAGAAGATGACTTGATCTTCAAGGAAGCACAACTCTGCTTAAAATGCATTTGTATGCACTGTATGATTCAGCATCAATCTTGGCATGAGAGCAACAGCTTGAAGGATCCTAGAGAGGATCCTAGAGAGTCCAGAGGGCTGTTAAGAGTTTTGGACTCAGTTTGGTAGTCAGGTTGCATGTCTCTTTCACCAACATCGTGCTTTGCTTTGTTTTTCATAGGTAGAACCATCTCACAAATTGCCTAAACAGTATGCAGTGCTGTTGAGCAGTAAGAGTGCCACAAGACATCTGCCAGGCACCACCTTACAGTTGTGGTCCACGGGGTATTGGAGAGACATCTCAGCTTGTCATTTTAGCTGCAACATGGAAATGCAGGGTAAATGGCTAAGTTGCTGGGAGTGAGGTCTCTCTGTGCAAGTTTCACAGCTCACACTGAAAGGTCAAGATGTTGATAATGAGGAGCTCTTTCTTGCTGTCATGCTACCACTAACAGGTTCAGGATTGAGTTGGGAGTATCTGTTCTGAGTGTGTTTAAAGAATAGAAAGAAAATGGGAAGAAGACAACTGGATTCAACACTGATTTTCTTGTGGAGCTACTGACAGTTGTGCAGGATCAGCATTTGCAGAAGCGAAAGCCTGATGACAGGTGAAATTGGTGCCCTACCTGGCTGTGCTACCTCCTTGTGCAAGATGAGAGCTTGTCATGTACCTATGCAAAGAGACAGAGATACTTCGGGATAAGCTGCTTCCTTGAGTGGGGAAAAATGAGCTAAGATGCAGTTATTCCACGTCTGACTCCCTGCTTGCTGTTCTATCTGTGTATTTTGTTACCTTACACTTATTAATACTGAGTTCATGTTGTGAGTCATGTCCAAATCCACTTTTTTTTCTCTGCCTGCTTCAGCAAAGAGGTGGCTTCTCCTGTTCCTGTTCTATCAAGGCAGTTTTCAAATGGTTCCAGTACTGGAGGATATATTTCTATGCTTTTTAAGCTGCATTTAACAGCATTGTATTTGGCCTAAGACCATTCAGGGAACTAATTCCTGTCTTTGAGAATACTACTTATTTATCCTAGTGAATGAGATGCATATTACTCAACTGGTCTTGCTCATTGTACATGGTGCTATTCACTAGAAGAGCACCTAACTCACAGAAACAAGCTCATAAACAAAAGAAAAGACAGCCAATACCTTTTTTTTTTTTTTTAATTGAAGACATTATGGTGAATCTAAGTAAATTAAATAATTCGTTTATGCTAATTTAAAATGCACACCAAATAATGAATGCAACTTTTGTACTCGATTGTAATACCTCTAATTTATGGAAATTATAATGTAGAACGAGGCACGCTGTGATTTAACTCATTGGTGAAAACTCTGTAGCTTTCAAAAGCATAGGGACCTGTCCTCCTAGTAGGGCCAACTTGAGAAACTAAAAGGAAATAAGAGAAGTATCTGTGATATAACTAAAAATCCATTTCTGAGGCAAACTATCTGTAACTGGTTCACTTGAAAGAGCACAGGGTAAAATAATCCATCCGATTTTATATTAGGGAAAAATAATCCGATAAAATTCCAGATATAGCTGGGCCCAATTTAGGCATTGGCGCTTGTCTCTCAGTATGTTAGGAGTAGAAAAATAAATGTCCGCTGATGCAAACTTATTGATTTAAATGCAATTTCTCCAAAATTATAGAAATATATCCAATCCAAAGAGACTGTTTACCTGAACCTGGACTCTCTTACTTTTCATCTGCATGATAATTAAAACCTTTTGTTAGCCGAACAGTAGCAATTGAATGAGAGCTGTGAGCTTGGTAGGTGTGAAGAATGGCTAATGTGTTCTGTGGAAGATACAAAAACTCATTTTTTGTCTTTGAAATGGCTTACCATGTTGGTAAAGGTTAGTTAAGTTTACTACCATTTATTTTCTGAAATGGTTCATTGGAACAGCAATTTTGTGCTTGTTAATTAGAAATTAAATCGCAGCATGTTGTGACTTAGATTTCAGGATAATTCGCATGTAGAGTCCTCTGCATTCAGTAGTGCCATAAATTTAATGATTTTAAATACAGCAATAATAAAATTACAGTTCTTTCTGGATGGCATTTTTTTCCCTTATTGTGTTTTCTCCTCCTCAGGAATATAATCAAAATTATTACTGATGCAGAACAAATTTGAAAATTACCAGCACAACTCTGTGACAATTAAATTGCTAGACTGTTGTCAGCTTAACCCACATGTGAAAACTGTGCAGGCTTGTATTTATTAATAAAATGCCATTACATTTTAAGTAAATGAATATCAAAATCCACACTCTTTCCCTTCACTTGTCATTTATATCCTAGGACAAAGAGGATTTATCCTGATCTATAGTGGCTTCTTGAATCATTGACAAATGTTGTGTGCAGAGACTAGAAAAACTCTGTGTCAGTGAAATGCTGGTTCTTGTAATGAGAGAATTATGAATTGTTTTTTCTCTGTGGAAAACGTTCATATGCTTCAACTTTCTCATCAGATGAGTGAAGTGGAGCTGCTCTTATTTAGCATGCAAATGCTGCTCAGAGCTCCTTGCATGTATTTCAAAGGGAGTTGCCTGTATTTGTCTGAACAAAGTCCAGGTAAAGGGTTCTGGGAAACTAAAAACTGCAGTGAGCATATCTGGCACAAACTCTGGTTATTTGGCATTAAAAAACACGAGACTCCTGCCCACAGGAATGATCTGCACCACGAAGCTCTGCAAGGGATGGAGAGGACGAATTACCATGGTGTGGACTACCTTATGTAACTGCTTCAGACACTGATAGAGAGTTTCAGGTTCTCAATGTGTAGACTTACACCTTTTTACCTTTGCATTTTTTCAGGGAGAGTTTTGAATGAAAGATTCACTTTCATTATTGTTTATTTGTATCTTTCATTTCAGTTCCCATTGTATTATTTCTTCTTGGCCTCTTCCTCCCTCTAATTAAAAATTTATTTATTTCATATACTGAAATAGTGTTAGCAAAAAGAGAACCACCATCTTTTAGGTGGAATTCAGAGAAAGTTTTCTATTAACTTTTCCAGAGTGGAAGTTAAAATTAAAACTACCCAAAGCCTCGATCCAATTGTTTCCTTCAGACTGTGCACTAAAGTCTTAAACTGAGCTCTAGTTACTGCCTTCAGCATTCGGTTAAAAGTATTAAGCTGGCAAATTTGCTGCAGAGTTATCTTTATTTCAATAATCAGTAAAGTAGTACTGATAAACAATAGGGATGTTTGGAAAACAAAGCACATTTAGGAAGATTCTCATCTCGTGTACAGATCCAAAGACAGTGTGCTTTGAGATGAGTGGAAAATGACAGTTCATAAAAATAATGGTTGTTTGTARAAAGAATTAATATCTGTAGATAAAGCAGCCATTGACATTTTATGATACCTGACAAAAATTACCCAATTTCTTTGATTGCATACAATTAAATGGCATATCAGTCCATTAGATTAGATACATATCACAGTAGGAATATAAAATATAATGTTTACTTATCAATGTTTATATAAATTGTAATTATTGTTCTGTAACAGTTTTGTATTACTGTAATTAAGCTTTAAAATAAAGGGCAATTGGAATTAAAAGGGCTTATCCACATCTCCTTTAAAAGTTATTACAGAAGTCAGCTGCAGGAACATTCAATAACTTTCAGGAAACAGGGCTCTCCTGTTTCTGTTGTGTGTGTGTGTGTGCGTGTACAAGGATGTGTACATGCCAATTTGTTTCAAGCAATCAGATTATAACCTTCAGCAAGATTTGGTAGATATTGGCAAGATGTAGGACACGGAAGGGGAAGAGAGACATCAGCTAGCTTCTCTGTAGGAAAATTAGGGCAAGGGTAAGGCAGTGGATGGAATGGCCCTCAGCAATCCCCATTGAAGAGGCACATGTGTCTAGACTCATTGTTTCCGTATAGATTTCACCAAAAGAAATATTAGGAGGGGCACAAACCCTTCTGAAAACAGGTGGACCAGGAAACACTCAGAAGGAACTGATTTTTGCCAGAGAGATCAAAAGGCTGTAGGTTTCCACCAGCAAAGGGATGCCCACACACTGGAGCAATGAGGATTTATCTCTGCTTGAATGAAAAAATCTTCCTTTGAGACTGTGCCAAAGACTGGGGGGAAAAGATGATCACATTTACTGTGTATCAGCAGGTCAGTTTGCTTTTAATATGTGCTATTTTGAAGGACTAGAGAAGTGTGCTATTTAATCTTCTTTTATAGTTTCATTTGGATATTAGGAATATTTTGCAAAAATGAGAGAAAGTACTCATTAAAGTCCGTCACAATCACTTGTCTGAAGCTGTTTGTTTTAGAGGTTTTGTGTCTGTTTTGTTTTCTTCAATAAATTTCTCCATATTAAGAGCCTAAATTGCCTGATTGAAGGAATATAATTGTTTGCAAGTCCCTCCCCAACTCCTATGCACAAAGGGAGCAGGGAGATCTACAGCCCAACAAGCAAAATGTATTTCCCATCTGATGAACTCCCATGGTTTTAGTTTCTTGCTACAAATGCATTCTGATGGTGTATGAGCAGTGTTGCATGTAGTCACTAGACCTTTTCTCATTCTCTTCCAGTTGCAAGCCCTCTCCTCATGCCTCCTTATTCCTCCCTGAACCTGTGGAGTGCCTGCCACACACTCAGGCGGCAATAGGAAACATCCATATACTGTGGGGTGCATCATGAATATCACATATGCTCAGTAGTTAGGAGCTCAAGCTCCTGAGAGGCAACTCTAGATGATGTACTTACTCTATCCAATTTTAGATTTGAGGCTTGCTTGTTAATTTAGTGGTGGTCTTTGGAATTGTTTTAGAAAGGTGGATCTGAAAATCAAAAGAAGAGATGATTTTAAAATGAATGTTTTGAGAATTCTGTTTTTATTCATGCAAGAAAGAGCTTTTTGAAAAGTTTAAACTTTTATTTTTTCATGTGTCATGTTCAAATTGAAGGATTTGGATTACAGCTCATCTTCACCTTAAAGATAGTTTAAAATTCCAGAGTAAAGACATTGGGGAGTAGCAACTATGTAAACTTGAAAATTATTTAGGGAACAAATCAAGCTAGAATCAAGCTATTAGTTATACAGTACTGCTATGTGGGAATTTGTTCATTTTTTTCTTAAGCAAAATAAACTCACAGCTAGTGTAGATCAGATTTGCTCCTACTGCTTTGTGGATTTGTATTAGCTGTGAATTTAGCTACTCTTACTTAGAAGTGGTAAAATTCAAAATCATTCCTGTCTGATTACCATGAGAATTTTTCAACTTTTGCCTGTTACTATAGAGAATTCAGTGATGTCTAGGGACCGGGCAGCAAGTCAGTCTTTTGCAGCCTTGTGTATGGAGTGAAGACACTTGAGATGGATTTGAACAGTCTGGTCTCACTCCTGTTTCTGTACTCTGAGGCTGGAATGGACAGAATTAATCACCTACTGCTGACTTTCATGTAGTCTTTCTTTAATGGCATTTTTTGTTTTTTAAAGTGTTGGGGCTGTCTTGTGATATCAACAGATCAGATGGCAACAATTTTATCTTGTATAAATTAACATCTCTGACCCGATTTCTATACTCGTTTATAGCAGTTAGGAATCTGCCTGTGAACTGGTGACCAGAATTCAAAATATCTGTAGAGAGCTTTCTTTTTTTTTTTTTTTTTCTCTTAAACACTTTTAGTATGTTGCTGGTTTTGTTTTTCTTTTCCTCTTGCAGAAGAGAAAAACAAGAAAACAAGATCTGGATGAACTGAATAAAATGACAAGGTAGTGTTCTCCACCAAGGTAATATTAAATTTTAGTGTTTATGCTAGAAATATAGCTGCAGCCAGCCTGCTGCAGAACTGATATCTGAGGTACCTGAAGTCTGGTAGATCCAAGTTAAAAGCAAAGTTTTCACTGTTAATGGGCTTTGATCAAGGAGATGAAGGGAGGGATTGTGAGGCACATTGATCTCTGTGTTAACTGTGTTTTCGTTTAAATTAGTGGGTTTTGCAATTTCCTTTGTTGGAAACAGTATTTTGGGGTGAAAGCTAAGATAGTGCCTTGCAGTTATCCCTTCAGGTGCAAATATCAGAAGGACACCTGGCAAGTTTGATGTAGAAGAAAAATAGTTTTTCCTGAAGTTTGTTGGCAGGAAAGGCAGTTGCAGGTAGCAGGTTTGTTTTGCTCCCATGAACTGCTCCGGTTCCATGAGAGAGTACTGTCCTTGAGAGAGCCACATCTTATTGCACATGATGCTTACTCTCAGCAACGGTGTGTTCTGTGGAATAAAGCCCTTCTGTCCACTAGTAAGGACATGATAAGTTTGTTCTCTGACACCCACCCTCATGATTTGCCCAGATTTTCTGAAATGTAACAAATGGACAAAGTTTAGTATGTGTTCACAACATCTTGCCCTTACCAAGCCATTTTGTACAAGGGGACATGTTCTAGTATGTGGGTTACTTAAAGCCAATTGAATTGCTGAAAATATTTTTAACCTTCTTTTTTAATTATTTTTTTCCTCTGTTTGTTATTATTGCCTCAGAGAGAAGGTGAAAGTAGTAGAGTGCAATCATGCTTTTCTATCTGTAAGTTTTTACTGTAAAATTTTACATTTGATAAAGCTGATATTTTAGTGCAACAGACCGTAGATAAGGTAAATATGAGCTCTAAAGCAAAGGACATCATAAGAATCAAGTGTCTATAGAAGCAATTGAGTGTGAGAGAGCCTATGACACACAGTTTTTCAATTAGTTCAATTCTATGAGCTTCACTTCTGCTCTCTTTGTCTATATCCAACGTACCTTAATTTCATTTTCTCTTGAAAGTAACTCAAGGGATCGCTGAACCTCTTGAGTTATGAGATTTTTGTGTCAGAAACTTACATACTTTAGAGAAATAAATCACTGTAACTCACCTGTAATAAATCTCCAAAATAAAATATTGTAGGGAATGAATTTTCTGTTGAGTCATAAAGAGCGATCTTTGTTACAGTTAATCTCTCTGTTAGCATTATCCTGTTAAAAACATATTTATCCAACCTTTTTTTTCTTTTATGTGTGTTTATATTTTCATTAGAGTAAATCTACTATGAAGATAGGGGCCTGTGTAGGATGCATGACTCACATTGAGGTTGATGATATGTTTCACAGAGATGCTGTTAGCATGAATGAAGTGACTTTTCCACGTTGTATTTGCCAATTTGAAACAACTGCTTTACACTGGAGATGCTTTTTTTTTTATCTCAATATAACAACTATTTAGTCAGCATTAATGGCACATTATATTATTGCTTTTAGTTGCTCTTGTTTTTCTTGGAACTTGGAGCTGGACTTGTCTGGACTTTCAGTGGCGCAGAGTCTGGTTGGAGGGCTGTGGTTACAGGTTACCAGTGAGAGTACTGCTAGAAGGGGAAATGTTGGCCTCAAAAGCTCTTTACCACTTGCAGGTAACCACAGTTAGAGCTTTCAGAAGTGAGCAGTATCTATAAAAATGGCCAACGCCAGTCAAGTACAAGATGAGGTGAAAGCATGAGCACAAGTATTATACTTTCTAATGCATTATCTCCATGATCTTGCATAACCTGCCCCAGAAAAGAATCACAGCTGGCACTGATGGGAGTGAGTGGAGGGGCTAAGGAAGGAAAGACCTGAAAAACAAAAGGTAGAGCTTTGGTCTGGTTGTATACATTTCTCCGTGGTGAATGAGCCCAACCTGTGTGAAGTTGTCTATTTAATAATTCAAAGTAAGCAAGTAAACTCTGTGAAGTAACAAGATAAAATTATGCTGTATATGGTTTATTTCACAGGGCTAAAAATTCACTCCTACTCAGATAATCCTACCAAGAAAAGTGCTGTTTTTTCTTCTTAACTGGAATTTAAAAATTCAAATAACTAATAATGTGATGGCAGAAACTTTCCCCTTGCCTCCCCTAATTAATAACTCATTAATCATAGAATTATAGAATGCTTAAAGTTGGAAGGGACCTCTAGAGGTCATCTAGTCCAACCCCCTGCACACGCAGGCTCTCCTAGAGCATGTGGCACAGGGTAGTGTCTAGGCGGGTTTGGAAGATCCCCAGAGAAGGAGACTCCACCACCTTTCTGGGCAGCCTGTTGCAGTGCTCTCTCACCTTCACTGTTAAAAAATTTCTTCGCAAGTTCCTGTGGAACTTTTGGTGCCTCTATTTGTGGCCGTTTCCTCTAGTTCTATCACTGGCCACCACTGAGAAGAGGCCAGCCCCATCCTCCTCACTCCCTCTCTTGAGGTATTTGTATACATTAATCAGGTCCCCTCTCAGCCTTCTCTTCTCCAGGCTGAAGAGGCCCAGCTCAGCCTTTGCTCATAGGGCAGATGTTCCAGGCCCCTGATCATCTTCATGGCCCTGCGCTGGACTCTCTCTAGCAGCTCCACGTCGCCCAGTTCCCTCTCTGCGGGGCTGCTCTCCAGGAGGTCGGTCCCCAGCCTGTAGGCATGTCTAGGGTTATTCCTCCCCAGGTGCAGGACCCTACACTTGCCCTTGTTGAACTTCATGAGGTTACTCGCCGCCCGGTTGTCCAGTCTGTCCAGGTCCCTCTGGATGGCAGCACAGCCCTCAGGGCTGTCAGCTATTCCTCCCAGCTTAGTGTCATCAGCAAACTTGCTGAGGGAGCACTCCATCCCTTCATCTAGGTCGTTAATGAATAAATTGAACAGGACCGGACCAAGGACTGACCCCTGGGGGACACCACTAACCACAGGCCTCCAGCTGGAATCGGCACCACTGATTACCACTCTCTGGGCCTTGTCATTCAGCCAGTTCCTAATCCACCTCACTGTCCACTCATCTATGCCACTCTTCTGGAGCTTGCCCAGGAGGATGCTGTGACGGACGGTGTCAAAAGCCTTACTGAAGTCCAAATAGATGACATCCACCCCTCTGCCCTCATCTATCCATCTAGTCACCCCATCGTAGAAGGCTATCAGGTTAGTCAAGCATGATCTGCCCTTGGTGAACCCATGCTGGCTGTAATTTCAGTAATGACTGAATGGATTTCCTTCCAACTTCAAAAACGGCAAAAATAAAGGCAAAAATTACTTTCAGTTAGATAATATATATGAGAGATTCAATACACAAACTAATTTTTAGAGAAAGTTTTAAGCAATTTTTTTCCTCTCATCAACAAATCATATTTTACTTAGAAGAAATGTCTTTAAACTCTGGGCAACCTAAGTCAAAGGAGTGAAGCTCGTAGGTATGCTGGTGTTATGTTCAAATATCTGAACTGGAGATGCAGTCCACATATTTCAAAGATATGTTTTCATTGGAATATCCTGTATTCTCCTCTGAATCAAATTGTCTAATACTGTGCTATATTAACAACAATGCAACTTTTGAATTTATGGAGGCTGTTATAAGATGCTGTCTTGTGTAATCCAACTAAATCATACTATAGATCACTCATGACACTGAACTTTATTGCAAGACAGTAACATCTCACTTGAAGCTAGAATATATATAAATTAGTCCTATGTAAATGCCTTCTGTTCAGGAGCTTACCCTCTATCTTGGTTATACTTTGAAATAAAGATCCTTCACTTCTCACTTGGTGACCAATTCCCCATGAATATTACTGGAACTCCTGTTGTGTCTTTCCATAGCATCAAAAAGGTTGTAATGGTTGTGGGTAGTCTGTTTGCAGTGTGGTCAGTGATTTCACGGAGTCAGAGAGCTGTAAGGTTGAGCCTTGCAACATGTAGGAGATGTTGCAAGAAGAATCAACTTTACCTCTGTTGTTGCTGACTGTTCCTTCCAGTCTTTCCTAGGCAGCTTCTTCAAGAGGTTCAAGTATTTATTCCCTATATTTATCCTAAATCCTTACTGCTACAGTTAATCAAATAACTACTCTTTCTTAAGTATTTGCTCTACATAACTTGACCTTGAAGGAGGCCAGATTATTCCCATTCCTTTGGCAGTAGTCTTTTATATTTGAATAGTGCTATACCTCCCATTAAGTCTTTTTCTTAATGTTAATACCAACTCAATGGTAGGTCCTTTTTTTTTTTTCTAGACTTCTAATTTTTCATTTTGTTGATTTCTGAATTTCCTTTGAATGCTCCTTTTTTTTCTTTTTTTCTTTTTTTTTTTTTTTCCTGGCCTGCATTAGTTTGCTAGGGTGCTTTTCGACTCAAATGCTCTTTTCCAAGGTTTCTGCTAGCTTGATATCATCTTCAAGTGTAATGATTTTTCTCACTGTTTCATCATTCCAGTTATCTAATGCTATCCTAGAACAAACTCTGTGTGAACAAACATAATGTAATCTAGCTTTAAGAATTGGGTTACCTCTTCTATTTAACCAGGGATTAATTCATGATTGAAAATGTGCAGCTTAGTTGCAAATGAGTCATAGGGGTTTTGGGTTTTTAATTTTCCATTCCTTAATATGTGGGTCATATATATCTATATATCTATATATCTATATATCTATATATCTATATATCTATATATCTATATATCTTCTTTTCATTTTGCATTTTTAGTATGTGTGTCTGTACCCCCACTTGCATAGGAGTGCTTCCTAGTAATTGACAAGCAATTCACTTTCATCCCTTCAAACCCAAGATACTGCTGAAGAAGCTAGAAAATGCTGTCAACTCTAAGTAGAACTTAGAGTAGTTCATTATTTGTGTTCCTAATGATGCCAAATACACAGTAGATTTAATACAATTTTATTGATACACACACACACACACAGAGTAAGAACAAAAAAGGGTTATTTTATAAAATAATTAAATTTATTATACAAGATATATACAGAAAATGAGACAAACACAAGGGCCACCACCACCACAAATAAACATGCTCTATCTTGATGAGACCTGAATCTTCCAAGACCCTTTGTTAAATCCCTCTTGAAGGGGACATCATGACACAGGAACCATCAGAGGACATCAGCAATCTAGCTGTTGTTCCCTGAGTTACAGAGAAGGCTCTTGAGCCTAGCTTTCTCTCAAGCAGCAGTAGCTTGGCGTGCCATGATCCTGCTTGCCTCTTCTGGCCAGCTATCAGCAGTATTTTGAAGAATGTTTTGTACAGCAAACAGCTTCGTAGCCATTTGTGGAAGTGTCGGAATAGTGCTTTTTAAGACTTATCTTATGCTCTGCTTGCTAAGACTAGCATTGAAACAAAGCTTATTAATATCATGTAAGTTATTGCCCATCCACTGCTCTCAATCTTTCCAAAATGTATGCTCTGTCACTGTGCAATACCTTTTCACTTTAAACATGTCCAGGAGATACTGAAAAAGATTGCTGCAGTTACACACCAGCTCCTCACTTGCTGTAAATCATAGAAGTTAACAGAGCAATACCAATTTTTCCAATTTGCACAGAAATGAAAATATAATTTTTCAAGTGAAACTACTTATTCAAAAACATTCTGTGGAAACATTCAGACTTCAATAAAATTTTGTTTATAAAAGAAATCAAAATGAAGTAGTTTTATCTCATTTAAGTTTGAGAGTTTTTTGGGGTTTTTTTTGTTGTTGTTTTGGTTTGGTTTGATTTGAAACGTAGATGCTGAAATGGAATATGATTTTTTTTAAAATATCCTGTTTTAATTGAGAAAATGAAGTCTTTACTCAAATATGTATTTTAAGGGATATTTAGACTGTTGCCAGTTGTCCTTACTCTGAATTAAGTGTTGGCACAGTGCAAATTCCAGTTCCTGCATGGCTTAGGATTTTGCCTGGGCATTCTGATACCCGAATCACAAAGCCATCATCAGTGATGGACACTTGGTATTCTCAAATATATAACAAAGGAATTATTAAAAATAATGAATTGTTTCTCTATTAAGAAAGAAATAGTCTCTCTGAGTCTTTTCACAAGGCAAGTGTAGAGAAGTTTGCACTGTATATAATATATGGAATACCTGCATACCCATGCATAAGTGGCTAAACATTTTTCTAGACTTTCTAGACAACCTAAACACACAGCATGATAATCTTTAAGTACAYCTTTAAGTACAACTAATGAAACTTTACTAGCCATGATAGCTATGACAATAAAAATGTGAAGGATGTGCAGCTATTCGATAATAGGTCTCGAATTGTGTTTGCCAAACCACTTTTTGCATCTTTACTGTATGGTAGAATCCTCTAGAGCCTTAAAAAAAAGAAGTAGCAAGTAGAAAATCTGGGTCTTTTTCTGGTAGAGCCATGAAAAACAGGCCATGAGAACATTGTTTGTCTAAGGTGAGGGAGAAGGCAGACAAATGGGCAGCCTCTCAGCTGGGTGTTTGCTAGGCACTGCTCACATCAACACAACTGGGGTATTTGACAACAGTGCCACTGTGGAATGACGAACCAGTCAGGGATGTAGGCATGATGTAGCTTGGTAAGATTAGCTGCTACTAATTCTGTTCATTATGACTAGCAGAGCTCTTGAAGGAAAGGCTCATGCCAGGACTTGAAGGCATAGCCCGTGTCTACTTCTACTGCAGCCAAAGCTGTTATAGGAGCCAAAGTATTCCCAGAGTCCACCTTAGGCTGTATAAATCTTGGAGACCTCTAAGGAGGTGGCGTGGTATGTTGTAGTCTGRAAGTAATATACTCTTTATCCATAGATAAGTATGTAGGTATATTCTTAGTCCACATCATGTTTGTATAATAAATCTAATAGCAAAATAGGAAACAACAGCCTTGGTCTGTAAAATTAGGAGGTGACTAGTGTTGAGCAACTCTTGTAAGTGTTGAGTAACTCTTGTATCTTGTTGTAGATAATTTGTGTGTTATAAGCAATGAATAACCTCATATACAGATGAATAACCTCATATATAGCTCTTAGACAATCTTACTTATCATACTGAAATAGATGTGTAACAATTTAGTACTACTTACTAGTAGCGTTATTTGGGTACGGTTATTTGTTTGTGGTTCAGGTTCACTTCAGTGAGTGTGGATGTAATTGCTCCAGTTTTGTAATAGCATCATCTTAGGATTCTATTTTCCTACTATTTTTCTTGGCATATACACTCTTTCATCTGCAACCATTTACCTGCCCCTGCATACTTCATTGCCACAGTTGTATGCATCTTGTTTTGCCCTCATAAATTTGAGCTGACATAAGCTAAGGATTCAACACAAAATGTAAGAAATACCATAGCTTACTATGGCTATTGGCTACTATGCTTAGCTATGGCTAAGCAAAGCCACAGCTTAATATTAGGCGGGGATATCGAGTTTCTTCAGCAATTTTCTGGATGATTTTTCAAATTGCATAATGCTGAATCATGCTGTTACACAATTTGTGTGGAATCTGGGAGTCTTGGGAGTTGGGAAGATGCAAGTTGATGCCACTCATCTTGTTGCTGAGTTTCCATTAATCTTAGAGGAATCTGCAAGTTCTGCCCTTTCTGTAGGCAGGAAGGGAATAAAACAATGCCAGAGTATATTTGCACATGTATTTGTAGTTACATCTTTTTATGGCCATTGTGGTATTCAAGGTTCACAACATCAATCTCTGCCACTTGCCTGCTTGCAAACTATCAAATACCAATAACAAAACAAATTACTTGGGCTCCTTCTCTCTCTGTAGAGAGATCTTCTTCTTGAAGAGAAATAATCTGCTTTCTTTCCACGTACAAATTTAATAACTGGAGTATCATTACCGCAAGCAGATGAAAAGATGGCTTTTTCTTTGCTGTGCAGTGATAAGGTTTAAATCATGGAACTGAAGCAACATTGATTGTTTCAACACACTTCCTAGCCAGTACAGATTTTCCCCTGTGTTACAGCTTTTTTATGAGAGCAAGAGTAGTATCTGTCTTATGATTTACCTTTCTTTGAGGTTTAGATACTAGAAAGATAAGTGACTTTCTAGAAACTGCTAGATTTGGTAAGTGGCTTACAAAACCAAGACCTCATCCTTCCCTTGAAGTCAGGTGTGGTCTCTGGATGTTTTCCACAGCTGTTCAGTGATTCTGAATCTTTTAGCATGTCTTTTTTTTTTTTTTTCTTTCATTCATGTTACAATATTCATTTTAGAAAGCAGTTCATTAACTTACTACCATCTGAGATTTTCTTTCAAAGTGGCAGCACTAATATTAAAAATTATCAGCTATTGTTTTCTGGCAAAGTGTTTTGCTATGTCAGCTTTGTACAAGCCAAGGGCTTTAATTGCAGCTCTTAATCTTTCAAAGTGCTTTGCAAAGATGAATTAATTAATTCTCATAATGCTTTTGTTAAGCAGGTATGGTTTTATTGGGCCCAAGTGGCAGGGCTTGCAGCGTTCATACCTGGGCATCCAATTAGCTTGCATGTAGGCACTCTTTTAGGCATATGTTGCAGAGTTTTGTTAGGGGCAGCAGTGGCGCCCTCTAAGAGAGAAGGCAACCAATAGCCCTCCACTCGTCTCATCAAGTCTAAGACAGAGGCCCATTGCCTGCAGAAACACTAGCCATGCAGCACAAAACTCATCTGCACAGTGATGTTTTAGAGTAGGAGCTGCAAGTGGAGGAGAGGTGAGAGGAGATCTGTAGAGGAAACTGTAGAAGACATGCAAAGGGTGAGACTGTTGACCCTCTGGGGCTACACCAGACAGAGCAGCCTGCCTTAGTACTGTGTTTCACACAACAGGTCCCCCAACTGCTCCCTATCACACTCCTCTTCATCGGCAGAAACAGGAGAGTTGGGCTGAGAAGGTTGTTGTCCTTAGTCCTGCCCAACCAGTTAGGAAAACAGAGACAAGGATCAGACTGATTACACTTGGGCAGGTGATTTCAGGTGATTTCAGGGTGATTTAGAGGCTTGAATTCCGTCAGGTTAGGTCAGATGCTGATGGCTGGATTTGTGCCTTTCTCAATAGCTTTAAATTTTACTGAGGATTCTGAAAAGCAGCATTGGTTTTGCAGCTGCTGGTCTGTTGTTTTTAGCATGATGGAAAAAAAATGTACTGTGAAAATTATATGCTTGCTTTGGCATTTCAATCCAATAATATCAGAATTTAACTTTTAATCGCTCCCACTTCTTGTGCACTCTTCTTCTTTGGTAACCTACTGATAACCTACTGATAACCTACTGATAACCTACTTATTCTTTTATGGTGACTTATGTGGACGATCTGACTGAAGAGCAAGGACAACCATGGGGCAGAAGATCCCAGTGTTAAAGCCCTTAAGGCTTAGAGAATAGAGCTGTCTTCTCCTGTGACACCAAATTAATTCTGTGGAAGTCTCTTTTTTTCTTCACAGTGAAAGCAGATGCCTTCCTGCTGTCCAGGAGATTTGACTTCCTATTTCTATTCAAGCAGCCCCAGAGGCTGGAAAGTTCCTCTAGGTATGTAAATCAATCTACTTCCACAACATTCCTTCTCAACAACAATGCTTGCACTCAAGTCTGCTCTAGGAGCTTCCTACATGAAACTTTCTCTGGTTGAAACAGTTTATCTGCAGAATGGATGCAGTCATGTGTCCTATAAATCTTTGAATGAAAAGAGAGGTTGCCCATTTTATCAAAGTTACGTTGCAGAACAGCCCTAAGCAGGAGGCTCTGAACTCTTACTTCATATTCTACACATGAGGGTAAATTACAAGCCTTCTTGCTATATATTTCTGAAATATGATATATCTGTGCCAATGCACAGGCTATAAAATGGAAATGAGATTGCCAGCATGCTAGTGTTTTTCTTATGTACGGAGGTGATCTTGATGATATATGTCAAAAATCTCCAGCCATACTTTAAAAGATCAGGAGTGTCAATTTGCATAATTTCAGATATAATTTTTCTTTTTTTTTTCTAATAGATGAAGAATGATGAATAAAATTTAACTCTATTAGTGAGAATAAATAATTCAGTTTGAGAAAATGCAAGTGTTACCAGTCATATAGCTGTTATTGGTCACATAAGAATGCATGCAAATACGGGCTTAAATGTTGTACAAATAGTTGGGTTGTGAATGGAAATAAAGAATTATCTCTTCTGTCATATTGAATAAGACATTGCAATTTTATATGCTTGCACTTTGATCTTGTGCTAGATTTTAATCAATTAGTGGAGTCAGCATTTAATGGCATACAGAGCTTAGATTACCGGTGCAGTGAATTTATGTGAGTTGTTTGTAGTTGTAAGAGACTGTTTTGGACTCTGTCTGTTCAACATCGTTGCCTTGTTGCCACACGATTTACCATGAAAGACCATGATATCAGCTCTAGACGCGAACAATGGCATTCTTGGTTGATGTGCTTATCTCAATGTCGTTGCCACACCATTCACACTTCTTGACTGCGGCATCCTGTCTCCAGGAAGACTGTGATATCATTTTGAGAATCTATGACTTTTGGGGCTAAAAATGCTCAGAAGTGCCTGCCAAGTGACACCGGCACTCAAGCTAGGGGGAAGAGGAGCACGAGACCACCCGGCATGTATGACAAAGCAACATATACCAGAAATCTTCAAGTGGGTGGACTCTTCAAGAACTGGGACAATAAAAGGACTACATTTTCCTCCATTGAGAGAGGCCTTCTTCCTCTTCACCTGCACCGAGCAACACCTGCAGAAGAGCGACTTCTTCACCTGCACACCAAGTGAGCGGCTGCTTCTTCTTTGTCTTCTTTCGAACTCTCTCAAGAGATCATCATCTGCACTGAAAGCAGCCTCTTCTCCTTCAACATACCATCACCTGCACCGAGGTGGAATCGACGAAACATAGCTGGACTAGTGGTGGTGGTAACTATAATCTTGCTGCATCTCTCTCTCCCACTCACTTGCTAATCTCTCTTTTTTCTTTTTCCCTTCTTCTTCTCTTCTATTATGATTATGAAAGCAGAGCTTACAAGGCTGCATGGCTTTTGACCCCATTTGTGTCTTAATCTCATTCTTGGGATCACATCGAAACCTCCCCCAACAGTGGATTGGGACAGTAGTGAACATGAGTGACTTATGTGAGCTCAGGTGCTGCTCAGCAGGAGTCAATGGCACTGGCTCCTGTGAAGGGTTGTTTGTTACTGCATCTTCACAAGACAAAAGTCTGTTCAGATTCATTGTCTATAAACATGGTGGTCTTTCATTCTTTCCAAAAATCTATTTGGAAAAAAAAATATGATTTTAATATTGTGGAAGCCAAACTTTGGGAAATATATTTCCTTCCTAAGTTGGAGGAAGATGGAGTATTTGCAAAATAATAATAATTTAAAAAATCAAGAAATTAATTAACACCAACCTCAAATTGAAGGAAAAAGAGAACATTTCTTCCATTTCGAATGACTTTTTTTTTAATGTTGGGATTTGGAGGCAAAAAAAATCATTTAAAAATGAAAAGTCAATATTTCATTTCAAAACATACTCTATATTATCAAATGTGCCTTTCAGCTTTGGCTAAAATTTTGACCTAAATTCACATAACTCTTTTTTATTATTACTTATTTATTTTTAAAGTCTCTGGCTGATTTGTGCATACCATATGATACCAGAAGTGGAAGCTACACATGGTAGCATAAAGTGCTTAGAAAGATTTACTGGAATGGCAGCTTACTAAAAGTCTGCAGGGTAAGAGAAGAACACTTCAATCCAGACTTTACCCTCTGAATTCAGAGAGCAAATGCAAATAAATAGAAGGAAAGTTAACAAATGTAACACTGAGACCTGATCAATCATAATTGCCTTCTTGTTTTAACTAAATTCAGATTGGAGGGGAATCACTGTGGATCCTGGCAAACTACAAGTGCTAAGCCACTAAAACCTGGCAAGCCTAGCACTGGTGAGGGTTGGGAATGCACAAGCCCCACATATATGGCCTTCCTCTGTGCGGGTTTGTGAGCGTTACTGGAATGTGTGGTGCCTGTGAAAAGATAACAGCCCTGTTGACTCTGAGGGGTCATTTGAAGAATGGGAAGTTCTCCTAGGAGAAGAAAATAGGACTGGCAACTCGAAAGTAAAATGACTCTTATTAGCTTGACGTTGGACACCATTTTATAAACCAACATAGTGCCATATGCGGTAGTGTTAGCAATACAGAAGAAATCACAGATGGCTGAGAAAAGTAGTTAAAACTCTAGGCTGATAGCTGGGATCTGGCCTCCATTTTGAAAATACATGAACTAAATGCATATCTTGTAGTAACATATTGTGTGGAAAATCTCGCAATCAAGAACTGAACGTCAAAAAAGGAGACAGAGGAGTCCTATAACTTTATTTGAATAAAGGGAGAGTCCACCTGGCATATCCCTGTGGGGTCTCTCAAAGTGCTGGAGGTCACAGCCCCCTTTTATCCTATGTTCCCGGCCGAGGTAGCCCTCTCCTTTTCCTCATTGGCCAAGGTACTCAGGAGTTACAGGCCTCTCATCTTCTTACACCAAACACCTGCCTCCTGCCAGCTCTTCTCACCTGAGGTCACCTGACTCCTTTGTCCCCCTCGCTCCTGGCTCCGCTCAGTCTTCCCCCCTGCATTTATTCCTTTGTCCCGCTCATCAGCCAGACTGTGGGGGAACTCCCTTATTTGTAAAGACACAAACTTGTGTGTTCCACTCAATATTAAAAAGAAAAAAAAATTGCTAAGTGGAAAGATGTAAATTTTTTTTTCAGTTCATTAAACTTCCGTTTGGAGCTGCACTCACACACTTGCAAAATCAACAGGATTCAGACTATTTCTTGGCATTTGGTGAAAGCAGCATTTAATTGAAGACCCAACTAGTAGTTACAGATGAATACTATTCCTCATTTTGCTTCTGGACACTTTAATCAACCTGTCTGCATGTTGGGATCAATCAGCTTCAGCAGTTGTGTTCATTCATCTTCATCCTGCCATTCATCTCATGACAGCAAGGAGAACGCTGTGTAATTGAATTTAGTTGAAATCCAATACAGGGGCAAATTGTGACAAACCAACTATAAGAAGCTTCTGAATTTTCAGCACTGGTATTAGTTTGGGATTTCCAGGAGGAGGGAATCCAGGCTCCAGAGTAGCTACACTGAGAGAACTGGCAATGAAGTGGAGATGTGAAGGCTCTTCGGGTGTATGTGTTTGTGTTCAATTATTGTGTTATTACTGAACAAAATCCAATAACAGTAATGTAAAGCATATACACAGGATCTCAAGATATATTCATTGAAGTGGATGTAGAGCTAAATTTTAGATTTTCAGAGTTTGAAAGAGCTTAGCATGATCCACAGGCTTCCCTAGAAAGATCTGCACTAGTCTTATTCTAATAGAGCTATTTCCCCCCCCCCCCCCCCCCACTTTATTTACAGCAGTTTTCCTCTGAGGAAAGGAGGAAGGTGCATTGATATGAACGCATGCTGATAGACTGGCACGCACAACACCCGTTGTCCACATTAGCTAAACACAAACCAACCAAGCCTCATTGAACTTCTCTAATTAAGTTATCTGAATTTCCCGGGTCACCTTACTGTCATAAGCCTTCTGTATATGAGAAATCTTTCATGCAAATGCAAAAATTGTCTGCATTATACATTAACAATAACAAAAACCACCTCCTAGCCTGTAGATGTATTGAAGAGCAGAGCTCTCTGAGGTGGTGAAACAGAGACCATTATTGATGCCACACCGCAGCTTATACATCCTCCTACAAACAAACCCTGACCCCTCCCCATGAGAGCTCACAAAGGACCCCCAGAGCCTCTTCACGAGGTGCTCACATGGTAACCATGATCTCCATGAGCAATCATCGGGAGCCCCAAACAGCTTTACCCAATCATGTCAAAAGGGACCCTTAATTTATCAGGTTTATCCTGTAAAAGGATTTTCACCGACCTGGTTTCTCTTTTCATCCTAACGACTCAGAGTTTTACATCTCAATGACCCTGAGTTTGCACAGGGCTCTGCAGAACCCCACAGTAGCCCCCTTAGTCCTTCATCTCTGTCCCCGCCTACCCCGATACTACAATCATAATAGTCAAGTTTTTTTCCTCATTATAACCCAAGCTATTGGTGGTATACTTACAGTTTCTTTGATGTGGGGGCAGGGTCTAGAGTAACCAGAAGAGACAAAAGAAATTCCTGATTCAAAACATGCAATTTCAGTGAAAGATTAAAAGGAATAGGAGAATACAGCAGTCTGCAGTGATCCATTTACAGAGTGCTAATGGCACGGATGTGATTAGTGGAATAAATTGTGGCGAAATCATAGCAGTTGTCAAGAAGTCTAATGCTTTTTGTTTTCTATCGTGAAAAATCATAGCAAGTTCATAGCAGAAATATGACTTCCTTGTGATTTTTATTTTAAATTCTTTGCCCCTTTTCACCTTTCGTACATAATCTTTAATTACAGTGCAATTGTGTGCACTTTGCTTGCTGCTTTCTATTAGTGTGCTTTGGAAATTAATGCAAGAAGATAAACTGAGCAGAACGTAAAGGATATTCTGCTAGACATAAGAGTTGTGCAGGAATGAGGCTGTTGAACCATTTTTACCCACAAAATTATAAATAGGTTATACTGTGAGATTGCATATAATTTAAGGGGAATGTACTTCCTCTTATTACGTTGCAGTTAGACAATATTGTAGATACCTTCGCTGGCACTTTGTCCTGTTCATGATGGAAATTATTTCCTCTAGTTCTTAAGCTATTAATACCTAACTTGTGCTGTCTCTAGGGTTACAAGAATCCACTTTTCCTTTCTGATAACTCATAATGACGAATCTGAAATTTCAATCTCCATTTGGATGACAAGATTAAGTTCGCTGATGACACCAAACTGGGTGGAGTGGCTGACACCCCAGAGGGCTGTGCTGCCATCCAGAGGGACTTGGACAGGTTGGAGAGTTGGGCAGAGAGGAACCTCATGAGGTTCAACAAGGACAAGTGTAGGGTCCTGCACTTGGTTGAAGAATAACCCCAGGCACCAGTACAGATTACGTGCCGACCTGCTGGAAAGCAGCTCTGCAGAGAGGGATTTGGAAGTCCTGGTTGACAACAAGTTGACCATGATCCAGCAATGTGCCCTTGTGTCCAAGAAGGCCAATGGAATCCTGGCCTGCATCAAGAAGAGCATTGCCAGCAGGTTGAGGGAGGTGGTCCTGCCCCTTTACTGCAGCCCACTCATGAGGCCACACCTGGAGTATTGTATGCAGCTCCCCAGTACATGAGCTTCTCAGTACAGGAGGGACGTGTTGCTCCTAGAGAGGGTTCAACGAAGAGTGACAAAGATGATCAAGGGACTGGAGCACCTACCATACGGGGAAAGGTTAAATGAGCTGGGCCTTGTTAACCTAGAGAAGAGAAGGCTGAGGGGGATCTAATCAATGCCTGCAAAATGCAATGCTACAAACATGGAATAAAAGTGCCTACACTATCTTAATTAAACAAGAAGGGGGAAATGTGGGGAGCTATGATGAAGTGTATCGGAAGTGGAATGCAGAACAAGGAACTGGAAAACAACCACCAGTTGTTCTAAGTTACATGAAACAAGGGACTATAGCTGATAGACAGACACGGGATTTTCCAAAAAAAAGACATTACCAGCACAGTCACAGAGAAGAAGGCCTGCGGGTAGCAAAAGAGGGGTTTGGGAGACAACTACTGATTAAGAGAAACATGCCAACCAATAAGAAAAACAGAATTAGTGCATGAACAGAACGTGCAAAAGGACTTTAACCAATGCCACGTAGTGTGATTGCGTGTATGGAAGCTATGCAAGTATAATTAATAGCACGACTTAGCAATAAATGGCTTCAGCTTGATTCATATTGAATCGTGTGGAGTTCTGATTTTCCCCACACCCCTCAGTACCCAAACCCAATAGCAAAACAGCTGCATGAGACTGGAGGGATCAGACAAGGGCATCCTTAATTTGAGGTCTATTACTCTCTGTTTATCTGATTTGCACTAAACAGTTGCTTGTTTTCTTATATCCACACAGCAGTAGAAAGTAGGGAGGGGAACATGAGATTTCTCCCTGTTACAGAATGTGTATTTCATAACAGCAACTGTGCAAAGCCTGCTTTTTGAGCAGGAAAGCTGGGTACAAGAAGTTGGCGGGAGTTTAACCTGTCCCAACCAACTACCTTGGCACTATCTTGTCACTTCTGGCTTAACTTATTGAAAAAACAAAAACTTTCCTTGCTCTTTTATGTAGAAAGGTCTGCATCATTGTAAGTCAGTGCAAAGAGAGGAAAACTTTATATGCTGCCTGTCAACAGCAAATGTCAATAGAAGAGCATTAGTAATAAATGTCATGGTGCACTCTAATTACTGCCTGCAGCTCTGCTCCTTTAGGCTAGATGTTCTCTCCATTGGGGTCATGCTGCAGTACATACTAATTAAATCTCGTCAGCATTATCTGTGCTTTCTGCAAGGCAGCAGACGTCATGCACAAAATAGTGGTTTATCTGTAAAGAAAAGAATGCATCCTAGAGGAAGGAAATATCTTTATCTTTTGAAATAGATATCATCTATTATTAAAGCAAAGAAAAATGAGTGCCTGCCAGATTTTCTACTTCTCCTACTCACCTGTTTTAGAATGAAATAATGACTAGAAAGAGGGTAGAGAAATAAGTTCAGACATGAAAGCACAAATACTGTTGTTTAGTAAATATGTGTTTCTATTAAAATTATAGTTTCAACAAGCTGTGGTGGGAAATGCAGCTAGAAGGTGCTCTCTGCCCTTTGTATGGAGAAATTGCATGGTGTTTGGTGGAGAAAGTAGGAGTTATTTCAGTTTAAGACCTAGTATATTCAGGGGAAAACAGAAAAGCTTTCCCCTGATATGTGTTCATGTTTGGCTTGGGTTTCAGATGGCCGTTTCATCTACATTAACATTTACAAAGTCATTTTTGACAGACATCTTTAACAACTACTTTTGCATCTTAATTTGTTTGAGCTGCAAAATACATGTCTATACAGGCAAAATTTTTTCAGTCAGGAAATACAATCAGTACTTGATGACACAGTAGAAAGTAGAATCTTTTCCAAAGTGCCTTAGAAATATGAGAATCCACTTGATGTTTGAGGTCAATAGCACTTGTACTCTTACTTCTCTTTATGGCTACTAAAAATGTTTAATCCAGGAGAGATGACTTGATTCTAAGGAAGTGAAAAATATACTGCACTTAATGAATTCCAAGAAAATATGAAAAATAAGTCCACAAAAAATAAGTCTGAAACATTATAATCTAGTTTCTGAATTGGAATGAGTGGAATGAGAAAAAAATATGAAATTTTCATTACAAATATTCAGTTATAATGGTAACAAAAAGCATTAAACACAGGGGTATCTTTTACTAAAGAATTTTGGCTTGAGGGTTTTTTTTTTTTTAATTGTATTTGCAATACCACCACTGGAGGACAGATGCACAGAAGAGCTTGGAGTCTTTAAGAAAACTGCCAAGACATCCCAGTAGAAAGCAGTTTGCATGCTAAGTAGTTTTGAAACATATTACTTTTCCAGAGTGACCAATCATTTGGTGTTTTAATTATCTGATTCATAACAACATTTTGCAGGCTGCATCCCATTAGGTGCAGAAGCCCATCTCTGATAGTGTTAATATAGACTCATATGTTTTACAAAAAGCCTGAGTCAAGCCTGCACTCTGTTTAAAGTCCAGAAAACACAATTTGACTGTGTTGCTGAGTGTAGCTTGCCACTTCACACTGACATGATTTGCAAAATAGCTGGCATGATGATGACCTCCTTCCCACCACCCTTTACCTTTGATGGGCAATCAATCTTCTCCTAGATGGATGTATTTTATGAATACAAACAGTGCAGCTGTGCAAAATACGATGTCATTATGGCAAGCCTAGGGTTACCTAGAACATCTTAAATTAGAAGAGGAATGTTGAGACTCAGCAAATCTAGGTATCATCAGCTAGTGACTGTCTGAGTAAGCGAAAGCAATGCTTGAAGTGATTTATGCTGTACTGTCAAGACAAGGAGAAGCCAGTTGAACCATCTCACATACCTGAAGTTGGTTTAGATATTGAATGGCAACAACTAGCCACAACAGTATTAGCATAAATTCTAAATTTAATGGAGCTATTTTGGTCTACTGCCTAGCAATTACAATAAGTAGTATTCAACCAGGTGTTACATGAAGGAGTTTCTTCTCTATTGTATAATTCAAGAGTTATCAAGTAAAGGTCAAAAGCTGAAATGGAGAAAGAATGCAGTAGAAATGGATCCCATTACTCTCTTGTCATTCAGCACGTTTCCTGACCTGTTTTCAAATGCACATAAGTGCTGGACTGACTGCTGATTTTTCTCGATCCCGGTTTGTGCATGAACCTTAACCCTGCCTTAGGTCAAATTCATATTTTTCAATTTTGGAGAAGAACTGACCTGTATCTGTGGATTAATTTCTGACTGCTATTGAACTGGGAATTTAGTCCAGGTCTGGTGTTCTGATGCAAAGTTTTAATTCAGGGCTGTTTCTTACTTGAGATATATTCAGATTTGACTTTTCTTTCAAAGGTGGGCAGCAAGAAAGCCCTGCTGTCTTGGATATTGTTTTTACCATATGTGTTTTCTTGACACTATCTTCCTGACTCATATTTTAGCTATGAATATGTTTAACAGCTTGTCTTCATCCTCTGACTTGATAGAAATTTCCCATTGTATGCCTGAGTCTGTCTATATTGGATGTCCCTTAGTACAGAATGTATTCTCTCAAGTGTCTGGGAAGTGCTACAGTCTCTTTTTCAGTCCACATCCTGTGGTAATCATTCAACACAACATCCCAGGCTCCCAAGCAGGTGGTCAGAGGTCACGTGCACCTTCTCTCTCCATAACTGACTGCCAGTCTGGATTAGGGAACAAACTATTCTTATGTTATTAACAGTATGGAGATGGAGATCTTGTTATGGGAAGTGTAGGGAACCATTGGATATTTCCACTAGCTCTTAAAGGTAGCTCGTCATTCAACTGTTCTCAAGCAGGGCACTGGCACTGCCCCTCTACAATAAACATGAGGTGAAATATTTAGATCGGAGGAGCTAAATAAAAAGTTTATTATATGTTTTCAAGCATGAATGAATAAAGTATCTCCTCACAGCACCAGAATACAGATATGTTGCAAATTGTTGGAACTGCACGTCTGTTATCTGATATACAATTTAATCAAATTGCCTATTTTTTTTTGCAGTTTCATGTGCTCCGAAACAAATTCTTTTATTAACCTGAAATAAACAGAACTTCTTTTACATCTATACTTAAATATAGCTATACTGTTAGATTCCTTTTCTATTATCCTGAGTCAGTATCACTATGCAAGAGCATCCCACAAAATAAACTTTTGGCACTAATGGTGTTGCAACTCTCCAAAGACATTTGCTCTTTTTAACTACTGTACATCTTGTAGTAATGTGACAAGTGATATATTTAAGATTATGGCACAGGAAGAAAACTTGCATTTTATCTTAAAAAAAAAAAAAAGAGTTACTTTCTGCTAACAGTTGGTTAGAAGGTCAGTGAGTTTAAGCAGTTTTGCGCAAATTTTCAAATGATGCTATTTGACATCAAGCCATGTCCTTGACATCACCAGAGCCACTGCAAAATAGGAGAGTGGTGTCTTGGCCATCAGTGATTACTTTTTTTATTGTGGCATTGCATCATTTTGAATGAGCAGCATCAAACATCACAGCAAATTTATGATCAGACCCCTAGGCTGTTTTGTTTCCTCTCTTCCCCTCCTTCATCCCTTCACTTTGAACAGTCCTTTAACAGGAGATCTTACAATTTCATATTAACAGCTAGAGACACACTGTCCTTGTGAGCTCCTGTCTTTTTTTCCCTGCCTTTTAAAGAATCACAGAATGGTTAAGGTTGGAAGGGACCTCTGGAGATCATCTAGTCCAACTACCCTGCTCAACCTGGGACACCCAGAGCACGTGGCACAGGGTGGCATCCAGGGAGATTTTGAAGCTCTCCAGAGAAGGAGACTCCACAACCTCTCTGGGCAGCCTGTCCCAGGGCTCTGTCACTCTCCCAGTAAAGAAATTCTTACTCATATGGAGCTAAAACTTCAGCTTGTGTTTCAGCTTGTTCCCATTACCCCTTGCCTGTCACTGGCCACCACTGAGAAGAGTTTGGCCCCATCTTCTTTACATTCTCCCCTCAGGTATTTATACATATTAATCAGATCTCCTCTCAATCTTCTCCAGGCTAAGCAGACCATGCTCACTTAGTCTTTCCTCATAGAATAGATGTTCCAGTCCTTTAATCATCTCTGTTGCTCTTCTCATCATTCTTTAAGAAACATGATCCATCTATGTGTTTCTTTGCTTTCTTATACTGTTCCTCTCTTACTATACTGACCATTTCCATTCGCTATTCCTCTCCCAGAAATGCTGTTACTCTCCCATCTGATCAGACATGCCATGGCCGAATGACCTGACACCTGTTCATGTGAGTCTTCCCTCATGTGGTTCAGGTGAGTCTTGCCTCCACTGCAATGGGAGCTGTAGCACCTGGACTACTAGCCAGTTCTTCACCTCAGCTGAAGCCTTTCTTGGAGAAGAGGATATTAAGGAAAGGATTTCAATCCCAGTGAATTATTCCAACAGTGTGGGTGGATATAAATTGGGGCCCATTCATGTAAGCACCTGCTTTAGCAGACTTAGTAGTAATGTTTTTTTGGCTTGCAGCTCAACTCATTGCTTGGGGTTTCCCATTATGGAAACCTCCTTCTGTGCACTCAGGGATGCTACTACTGATAGAGAAACACTGGAAAGTTCTTAGAACAAAGCACTGACAAAGTAACCTGAGTTTTTGACTCCAAGATGGATCTGACAATGTGGTCAGATCCTACAGAAGTCAATTTGTCTTTTTGTCATATGTTTGTCTGGAGATGCTTTACTTATTGGGACTCAAGATGATTTTATTCTGGTGAGTTTCTTTTCAGTCATTAAAGCACTAAGTATTTAAGTGATTTTAATCACTCTAAAAAAGTGGAAATAAATATAGTGTTGATGGGGAAATAAAAATAAGTCTATGCATGGCAAGTGCCTGGGACGTGACTTGGCCAGAAGATAGGGGCTGTAGCTGCTGTGATGCTTGTCCTGGGTTTCTCGTGGACTGTCGTATGCCCCTAGAGCTCACCCGCCAGGTAACCAAAACATCAGCAACCCTCACTGTGTTAATAACAGTTAACAGACAGTTAATAACATGACAGTGAAGGACTGGCCCTTGAGAAAGACTGCGGTGAATTTACCATAACCAGCACAGCTCTCTGCTCACTAGTGTCAAACCTTATACCAGATACCCTGCATCATTTTGGTTCTTATTTTTGCTCCTTATTTTTTTCCCAGTGAAGAGGTTGTCTCCTGCGATGTGTTTGCAGGCTGTCTGAGAGCTGATTCAGGAGTAACATTCATTATTTAACAGACTAAGATCAAAAAAGGTAATGCTTGCAAGGCTTTATCTAGGGTTCTTCTCTTTTACAAGCTTTTATGTGCTGGTTACAGAGATTATCATTAAAATGGCAATGTTTATATACAAAAACTTCATTACATTTTTTGAAATAATGCATTTAATTTATATTTGTACAATTTATCTCAATGTGCTTAGGAAATCATATTTTTTCTAAGGTCAGGTGTTCTAGACTTGAGCTTTTTGCATTTGCAACACTGAATCAATCTTCGAGAACGAGTCTCCTCACTTAAAGTACTAAATTAATCTCTAAGAAACCAACTGATTGCCCTGAATTTTCAAAAACCCTGAATTTCCCAGAGTTCCTGCTAATGTCAAGAGTGTAGACATGCAGAAGCAACAGAAAATTGAAAACAAACGTGCCTTTGTAGATCTATCATCTGACTTTAGGTATCATACTTTAAAAACATCTACACAAAATTTCCTCTAGCAAAGCATGAGTTTATTGGTTGTTTTAGAGCTATTGTGTTCATATCAGTAAATCTTTGGCAATCTCCCTGGTTGTCCATATTCTTAAGAATTGACAATTGGTTTGTTTAGGTGGGGCAAGGAATGAAGAAGGAAAAATAGATTCTTTTTTTTTTAAATGGAGCTATATTCAGCACTATTTTTAAAAAACTATCATTTTCAAAATTTGGAAATAGTAAAAGTATTTGTATTTCCTATCGTGATTTAACTGAGTACCAAAAATGGCACAGGAAAAAGATTCTTAAAAGACTTTATAGTTTCCCTCTTTGGTAAAGAGCAAACTGTAGCTCGTATAAAAAGCAGGATCATTTGTATTAGGTACTGTGGTTCTGACAGATTTCTAATAAAACTGCAAAAGTTTGCTTTAAAATCCTGTGGTTGCAAAAGATTGATGGCAGGACAGACAATTCCATTTGTTCTGTCCAGAACTCGAGGCTTGAAAAGGTTAAGATAAAGTATGAAATTATTTTTAAGAGAGAGTGCAATGTGGTTGAGAAGATAATTTTCAGGGGGCAACAACTTAAAAAGTATTCTTTTGAGAGCTTGAATTTCTGCAATGTAGGTTGGGCTTTACGCAAGGACTGCAATGTGCTTCCCTCTGGTGGCTACAGGGCAAATACTCCTAACTTTTTTCAGGTAAATGATTTACAGCATGGTTGTACATTTAAATAAGGCTGCTCACCTCTCTGGAATGTCTTGTGTAAAATCAGTCTTAAAATGACTGCTAATGGTGAGGAGGTGCTAATGTTTTGGGATTTTTATTAGATGAGCTTTAACACTTTTTTTTTTGATGAGTTCTTGAGGACCTATTGAAGAGTGTGAAAGACAGAGTTACTTTCAGGTAGAGATTGTATTCGTATTTAAGTGAGCTGCAACACTTACCATTAGCTGTGCCATTACTCCTGATTTTCCTCATTCGGGTTGATTTGAGTATCCAGAGTGGGGGGATGCTAGAGATGAAACAAGATTTGTTTTAAGGCAACCAGATATTGTCCAATTATACTAACAAGTCTTCTCATCTTTTTGCACAGAGATGGGTTCATGGGTAGCTGCTTTTAAGAAGCTCGCTTGGGTTTGGGGATGGCAAGCTTAAGTTTGTTTTGCATGGGTATTCTTGCTAAATGAGGGTACAAAATGACAGTAAATTTCTTCAAACACCTTTACAGAATCAGAGAATCACAGAATCTTTAGAGTTGGAAGGGACCTCTAGAGATCATTTAGTCTGACTCCTCTGCTCCAGCAGAGACACCCCAACAGGTATACAGGGTGGCATCCAGGTGGTTTGGAAGATCTCCAAAGACAGAGACTCCACAACCTCTCTGGGCAGCCTGTCCTAGGGCTCCGTCACCCTCACAGTAAAGAAGTTCTTCCTCACATGGAGATGGCACTTCCTGTGTTTCAATTTGTAACCATTGCTCCTTGTCCTATCAGTGGCCACTACTGAGAACAGTTTGGCCCCCTCCTCCCTACAATCATTCAGGTTCTTATACGTATTGTTTAGATCCCCCCTCAGCCTTCTCTTCTCTAGGTTAAACAGACCCAGCTCATCTAATCTTTCTTCATATGATAGGTGCTCTAGTCCCYTGATCATCTTTGTTGCTCATTGCTGGACCCTCTCTAGGAGCTCCGCATCCTTGCTGTACTGGGGAGCCCAGAACTGCGCACAGTATTCCAGGTGCGGCCTCACCAGGGCTGAGTAGAGGGACAGGATTCCCTCCCTCAACCAACACTCCTCAGCAAGACTCCTCCTGATGCAGGCCAGGATCCCATTGGCCTTGTTGGCCACGAGGGCACATTGCTGGATCATGGTCAACTTGTTGTCAACCAGGACTCCCAAATCCCTCTCTGCAGAGCTGCTTTCCAGCAGGTCAACCCCTAGTATGTACTGGTGCCTGGGGTTATTCTTCCCCAAGTGCAGGACCCTACACTTGTCCTTGTTGAACCTCATGAGGTTCCTCTCTGCCCAACTCTCCAACCTGTCCAAGTCTCTCTGGATGGCAGCACAGCTCTCTGGGGTGTCAGCCACTCCACCCAGTTTGGTGTCGTCAGCGAACTTGCTCAGAGTGCACTCTGTGCTTTCATCTAAGTCATTCATGAACATATTAAACAGCACTGGGCCCAGCACTGTTCCCTGGGGGACACCACTGGCAACAGCCCTCCAACTAGACCAAGCCCCATTTATCATGACCCTCTGGGCTCTACCTTTAGGATTAGGGTTACTACAACAGCTTTTGTTATGTCTCTGTCCTCATAGTACACTGGTGTTTAAAAAATAAATTAAAAAAGCAGCAACCATTTAAAAGAGAGACCTTTAAATCTGGCTTGCTTAGGAGCAAAGACAAAGGTAAATACATATTAAAGTCATTCTTTAGCCTCAGCATCTCCTCCCATGTCATTTTCTTTAATGTTATTTTTTGAAAATAGCTGAGTCTACCATTGTTGTAAGCATTTTTGGAAATATTATATTCAGAAGATAAAAATTCGGTTTGTCTCCATGCAGGAACCACTGTAGGAAAGATGAAGGAACAAGAATAGGTGTCTTGAGGTTAGGGAGCATCGTGGGTCAGGTCCTTTGAATGTCACTCTGCCAGCTGTATCCATGCTGCTTAGGAGTGCTGCCCAAGATGGGTCCATTCAATTCTCATCTCAGTTTTGGTACCGTAAGTGTTCTTGTAGCAGTGGACTCATGTTTTAAAAGTACCCTTCTGCCCAAATTGAGTGCTACTAAGTCTTTTTTCTCTCTGATGGGATGAGCAATGTCTAGTATGGTTTGGGGAGTTGTAAATGAATCATGGTCAGAACTTGCACTTAGGTTTAGAAAGGAAAGACATCTGCTTCTCTGTTAAAATGACTGACAAATGCAAAACTCATTGGTCCTGTCTTCAAAAGCTACTACACTTTCCTGTCAGTCCTTCTTGTGTCCTCATTTTACCTTCCTTCCAGTGAGTAAATGTAGAAGGTACTAGGGTTATGCTGGTCTCCGGCCCACAGCCCTGTCCTGCAGTGTCCACTAATAGAGAATATGCCCAGGGAGAAGTGAAATTTTTGTGTATTTGATTGTATTTGATAAAATTTCCTCTTGAAAAACTCTGTATGATGGTGGAAGGCAGCTACCAGAGGCCCTTTTGTCCTGGCTTTCTATTAGGTRACGTGTGTTTGCTGCAGCAGGAGGGCTGTAAAAGGCACCCACCAGCCTTTTCAGCTCCACAGCAGTCATAGCTCTCAGGAGCAAAAAGGATATGAGAGATGCTTCTCAACCTTATGCTGAAAATGTACTCTACAAGGTGCTTTGAAAAACAAACAAATGAATAAACAAAAATGGTGTCAACAGGGAAGCAAAGCATCGCCTTATTATGCCCTTTCATTCCTGCCTTGGAACTGTTAGAAGCATCTTTTCTTTGATTTTTTTTTTTCTTCCTGTTCAGATACTTCTGTCCAAGTTTGTTCGGTTTGCCTACTTTCTACGGGAGCTAATTTGGATATCATCTAGAACATCTTCCATGGAAGAGGCTTTGTTCTTGGATCCAGTTTTACTTTGTCTCCCTTTAGGGCTCTTAATTAGCATCATGGARTGGATTTCCATTTGTGTCCTGACATCATGCAAATTAATTTTCATGAACATGCCAGGAAAACATATGACCAGTCTTCCTTGTAATGCTTGTGCTGGATGTCAACTTTTGGATRTCTTGCAGTTAGTTATCTCTTCTTGTCAGAAAAACAACATTGTTTTTGAAACTATTTTGTTGTCTCCTTTCCCATCTTTTTTTTTTTCCTTCACTTTTCATTCCTTTTTTGCTATTGCACTTATTTTTCCCTATCTCAGGCCATAATATTTAGGCACTCTTTTGTATCAARTCACTTGATGATGTAAAGATCTTAGTTATGCAATGCCATTCCTATGAATGGATTTTTGTCATCTCTGTGGTGAGTGTCAGAATGCAAAGAAAAGTCTTATGTTTAGATAGTAACATCCGTCTGCTCTTACAGTGAATCCTATTTCCTCTTCAGTTCTCAAGAGGCATCACTTCAAAATAATAATAAAAAAATGACAAATATTGCCAAAGCAAATGTGTCTGAGCCAAAATCTTCCTTCATGCATATGCTTCTRCTGAATTCCAGGTCTTCCTGCCAGGGAATGCAGAGAAGGTTTATGGCATGACAGTGTCTTGAAAAAGCAGATTTGGCACTTTTGTTCCAGAGAGAGACAGGTGAGAAAACCATAACTACTGTGATGCTGTAGGAGTTGTTCTTGTATTTCTTCTGTTTAAAAACTAAAAATTTTCAAGTTGAAAGACTAGACAGGAGAAGAATTTTGACAATGAGAATCCCAAATTTAAATAATTGTTCAGGGTGAAGTCCTCACTACTGGTCTAACATAACCCTGGATGGAGGCAGAAGGTAGAAAATAAAAAAGRCAGAAATACCACTTATCTCCTTCTTCCTGCTACAACCATTGCCCATGTTAAGTTACACACAGCAACTTTGTGATCAAAATGTGCCTTTTTCTTCCTCTGTAAAGCATCAGTGGTGTAGGTCCGGGCAGCATTTCTCCCAGGAGAGAGTAATGCTGGCTGAGTGTTATGACTAGTTGAACAGCACATTCCTATAATGGTAGGCTTTTAAAATATTTTATAGGCTGTTTGTATGGGATGGAATAAAACTAAATAGAATTGCRTAGTGCATATTCCACAGAATTTGCTGTAAAGCTCTGAAAAAGCAGAGCTTGTTGCAGACTAATTAAAGTGATCCTGCTAAAACSAAGTTTGTCTTTATGGCTTTCACCTTAATAGTTAGCAATGTAGTAGTATAAGCAGATCATAAGATTTATATTATTAAAATAGACTGCAAACACTCTGTTATATTTTTCTTTAAGTAAAAAGATGATTGTATGCATATGTAATTTATTAACAATCATTTTTTTCAAGCAACCTGATCCCCTGTGTGGTAACTAACTTTTTCAGGGACCTCTATTCCATTTACATCACCTTGGTGCAATAGACATGTCCTCTGAAGGCGAATGTCTTCTGAGAAAATCTGCATTTGTAGCAATATCGTTCTGCTAAGAGATGGGYAAGTCATGGTGCTTGGCTTTAGGCTGATGAGGTGGAAGAAARGCAAATGACATTTTGCTCTTCACCTCATTTCCCATTTGTCTTCCCATTTTCCCACTAGGAATAGCAGCAACTAGGCTTCWCCAGCTCATATATAGTGCATCACTCCTGTCTGTTGGGCTTTGCACCAGCTTAACCCCAGGGCCCTGTACCCTTGCTCCAGGAGCCTGAGAGCTTTGAGAGGAGGTTGTTTTCTGCTCTGTTTTAGAAATGCAATGCAACACACAGCTTTTTCCCCATTTCTCCCTCTCCAGATTTGTCCTCCGTGCCCATGCTCTATCAAGTGAAAAGATGACAGATGCAGTAACTTTGACCTGCAGACCAGAGAACGTATCTTCCTYACACTTTTTTGAATTATTATTATTACATCTAGCCTCCCTAAACTTGGAAGACCCAAATGATTCATTTGTTAGAACAAAAACAAGTGTATTTTTTCAAATGGGTAGTAATTGCAGCATCTACCTTAGTACGTGTACTTTATGCTGACCGTTTTAGTCATTAAGAACTTTACCAGGAATACATACTTCAGTTGAAAGAAATGGAAAAGTTTGAAAACTGTTTTTATGCTCAATTCTGATGTAAAAAAAAAAAATAGTCCTTGATGTATAATGTTGATTTTCATGCTGAAGTGCTCTACCTGTGAAATTTCATCTTAGAGTGCATTTTAATAGCTGAGCTCTTAAACTTTCCAAATAAAAGCATATAATGGAAATAATGATAGAGTGGAATTCCAACCTTAATTTGAACTGTGTTAGAAAGGCTAGGTATAATATTATTCTATTACTTTTTCCTTTCTTGAAAATAGGTATGTATGACTGTCTCTTGGCTTTACAAATGTTCATACACAATTTAGCACCCTTGACTCAGGCTGATGAGACATTACCTAGGTAATCTAGCTCATTTGTCTTCAGCAGTGCAACCTGTGCACAGGGTTATTCACCATTGGGTTGTCTTACACTGGATAGGTGGTTTTTAGCACTATGTTTGTTTGTATGTTGGTTTGTTCTCTAATCATACTGTGCGGAAAATCTCGCAATCAAGAACTGAATGTCCAAAAGGAGACAGAGGTGTCCTATAACTTTATTTGAATAAAGGGAGAGTCCACTGGGCATATCCCTGTGGGGTCTCTCAAAGTGCTGGAGATGGCAGCTCCCCTTTTATCCTACTTCCCGGCCAAGGTTAACCCTCTCCTTTTCCCCATTGGCCAAGGTACTCAGGGGTTWCAGGCTTCCCGGCCGCCTACACCRAACTCCTGCCTCCTGCCAGATGTTTTCACTTGAGGTCACCCGACTCCTTTGTCCCCCTCGCTCCTGGCTCTGCTCAGTCTCCCCCCTGCATTTATTCCTTTCTCTAGCTCATCAGTCAGACTGTGGGGGAACTCCCTTATTTGTAAACACACAAACTTGTGTGTTCCACTTAACACTAAATGCTGAAAACTATATATTTAAATGCAAGTGTATTTTCACATGCAAAGCTGAGCTCAGTTCAGGAAATACTATCTGGAAGAGAATTGTAATGCTTTACCTTTGTGCAGTGCTTTACAGACTGAATTGTTCCAATTTTATGCTAGTGTGGATGGACTTCAGTGTGGCAGTGATCTCGAAGTGGTGTAGCAAAGTATCCCATCAACTTCTGAATCCTCTGTGCTTTCTCATCAGTTATTAGTGAAACCTCATTACTTGCAGACAGCAATGTGTAATTGAGGTCTAGCTGAGGTGACTTGGAGGAATTCAAAGAGAGAGCTTGGGAATCCTCCATAGAGGTTAACATTAAGAAAGGGTGCAGCTAAGGCTGGTAGCAGATGCCATGCTCAGCCTCTTTGTACAGTGTCCTTAGGATGCATGATCTGAGAAGGACTTTTCTGGTTAATCACCAATACACACACTCTCCAGAAATATCACCATATTAATGTTAGGCTTCCACTACAAAGTCCAGCCTATTATGAGGCTTTTTAATGCTGTTCCAGCTAATCTGATAAATGTCTTGAATATAGCCCATGTGGTTATAGCCTGTATGATGAGAAATTCCCACTACGTTTTTTTGTGATGACTCTGAATAGTTTTATACGGAGACGTCACTGCAGTCCTTCAAACTACCAAGAAATGGTATTACTCTCTAGCATCAACTTAAAAACATTTTAAACTAAATGATTTAGGCCCCACAATTTGGGAATGCTTGATATCCCAAATCCCAAGGATATCCCTTACCTCTCTTTAATAGAAAGAGRGTGTTAGAAAAAAGCCATGTCCCTGGATAAGAAAAATATCCTTTGGRTGTAAATACTACATCAACATTAGATATATCACCTTTGGTTAAGAAAAAAAGGCATACTTCTCTCCTCCCGGTAGGCAGTGATGAGTCATTGTAAGAGCCTTTTGTTTGTTTACAATGGGGTTAACTCCATGAGAGACCAGATGTAGATGAGCTAGCAGATAACACTTTGTTTGGGACTCTACCATGAGGAATGTTTCCTATAAATATCCATAAGATTCCCTAAATATCACCTTCAGAAATTATTTAGTGCCTTTTCTCTTTAAATTATGAATCTTTTGTACCCGGGAGCATGCTTGATGTTACTGTCTGTAGGAACAGGAAATCTTCTCATATATTAGGAACAATAAGGTGGCAAAGATTCTCATCTAGGGTATGTCTGCAGCCCGGTGCTGTACTGCAGTGTGCCCACACTAGCACAGAAAGAGCTGCAGTAATACAAGACCATGACTTGTTTTCTGTTCTTTTTTGAATATATGTATATATTCTAGCTAGTCTAGATAAGTATAATATGGAACTGGATGCAAGTCAGAAAATGATTCTGGTACTGGACTGCAGGAGTCGGAGCTGGTTTGGGTCACAGCTGAATCACATATGGGAAGAGAATAAAATCCTYCATCTTCCAGGAGACTTGGAAAATGTTAACTTAATAAAAGCAAATGAATAGWAAAGGGTTATACTGAAGGAAGAAGAAATGATCTTACTGGTCTGTTTTACTAGTACAGAGCCCATATTTGCAATTCAGACCAGCTTTGTTTGTCATGATTACATTAGCTTTGGAGCAATGTGGCCGTAGGCCTCATAGGGGAATGAAGATACAGGTCCTGCAGGTATGTTATATTGTGGTCTGCTATTCAAGCTGTCCTCAGGCCTGAGGTAGGAGGTGACAACGCGATTATAAGCATAGTGAGGGTGCTGCAGCATCCAAGGCTCTCAACAGCCATGTGGCACAATGTTCTCTCTGCCACCAAGAGCTTGTGCTCTAGGATCTGGGCAGCACATGGCACGTGACAGAGCAGAGTGACATGGCAGGAAAAACAGAACGGATGGCCTGGTAACAGAGAACGTCTGCAAGCACAATGGAGTAGTTAAATCAGTGTCCAAACTTGGAATCAATTCTTGCTGTAACTGCTACCTGTTGACAATACTGGAGAAAGCAAAGTTACCTGTTCCAAAATGCTCTTTCCTGTAGGGGTTGTTAATGTCCTATAAACTGCTTTTTTTTTCTTTTTTTTTCTTTTTTTCTTACGAACAGCACGCATTTAATGTGCACTTTATGGCATACATAGTTCATGCAGACTCTACATCGATATTGGATATATGCAAATAAAACAAATAAAGGTAAGTCTTGAATACTTGCCATTAGATACTAGGTTATTCATTGCTTTGAATATCTGCCATTTGATATTAGGGTATTCGTTGCAGTATGATAACTCAATAAATTTCTGAGAGCATTTTCTTTATCTGTCAAGCGTGAATTATTCTTAGAAGAGAAAGAAGCAAGTTTGTGTGCTAGAATTAAGAAATTAGGTAATACTAACTACAGTAAAAATGATATTTAACTTCTCCCTTTTCTTCTTACAGTACAGAGTACTCTGGTGTCTAAATGATTGTGGTTTGATTCAGTTGTGCATGAATAGTCCTAAGTATTGTTAAAATAAAAGTGTTATTTGGCATTTGCACAGCTGTACATGTTTAAAGACAGAAAAAATGAGATCCATTACAACTAGTTTCAGCCTTGCATCAACCACAAGTCACTGGTGAGCAAAGAAATATAAACACCTTCCTCCCTATGTTAAAATTCTATTTTGCCGCACAAATGGAAAAATCATCATCAAATGGAATTTGTACCTCCCCTTATGTGTGGAATAGCATATGAATGAAGCCTGTTCATACGGAAGTGTGAAGTAGAGTTCTTATGTTAACTTTAAAGTAAAATTGAATCAGAGATTGGTCAAACTCTTCTCCTTGAAAGTTAATTGGAATGTGTTTACCTTACTGTCTTCTGCCCTTTGAAAATCCCACCTAGACATGCTTTCTTTGGTAATTATAGTCAGTTAAATTTTCAGGGTTCAGAGGGCCTAGTTTAGGATGTACCATTCTCTGTAAGACTACTTTGTAGGCTGGTATACTTGCACATGGTTCTGCAATGGCCAGGCAACATCCTGGTGATAAGCTACTTGTTGCAAGTGCTCTCTAGGCTATATTATTTTGGCAGATCTTACCTTAATGTTTCTCTAACAGAAATGCAAACTTGATACTTTCTAATATTTGGTTTTAATGGCAATTTTAGATCTCCCAAGACTATGACCTCAGGTTAGCAAGCGTAGCACTGGGTACTGCCCCAGCTATTAGCTTCCCGTGAATGATTTTGTTTCTCTGTACCCAAGCTTCTGTAACTGGCTGTGTTGAAAAAGGAGAGGAATGTGAAGTACTTTGGGAATAATCCAATTATTATTAACTAATAAATTAGTTAATTTTTCTTTCATTCTCTTTTGGTTTTCTTTTTGTTACTTCAAAATCTAATTTCTGTAAATCAAGTCATTCAGCCCTAGACACTTTTTGCACTAGATGAGAAACTGTCCAGTAGCCACAGATTTTTGTTCTTCAAAAATCAGGGGTTACGGGGGAAAAAAAAATCAAAAGTTATGCAAAACTCTGAACTCATACCTTGACTTTCTGCTAGCTTTTTATCTGSTAACTTCCCATCACAAACAATACCCCTATCCCACGCAACTACTCTATTCTGACATATTTAAAGTAGTAGGTTTTGTTTATCTTTTTAAAACATTCAGACCTACTGCAGCATCCTCTGTGAAGGCTTCTGGAGACTCAATGCACTTTGATGCTGTCCTGTGGTACAGTCGTGTGGTCTGCTGGAGCTCCAGGCTCCTGGTGCTGCTCTCACCTGAGCCCAAGATCTTTTGGGGATGCAGGCTTTTCCTGTGCTCCCTTCTCCACCTGCAGATAGTGAAACAACTGCGCTGAAAAAGAAGTGTCTAAGGAGGAGTGATAGAATGAAACATCTAGCCATTTGCTGTAATGACAACTGTAATATCCCAGCTCAAATTATATCTGGTTTATCTATCTGCATTTAAGACTTAGATTGACTGGATACCCTTTTCATCTTGTGCTCTGTATGACTTGCCACCCTGACTTTCAGACTTGTGGAATAAGGAATAAAATTATGAAAGAAATAGGGGAGGCAGGATATTGTGGATTGCAGTATGAAGCAGACCACCATCACTTTCTTTTTGTGTTAGCTATGCCACCTGCAARAAGCCCCCCTCGAAGTGCTGGAGATCACTGGGTCTGGGCTACAGATAGGAGTTTGTGGGATGTTTGAGGGATATTTTTGCAAGTTCAAGGCATGTATAAGGGAGAGATTCTTGCATGAACAATGGCCACATGTTTAGGGACCAAGAGATTCACCCTGGAAGTAAAAGGTTTTGGTAAATTCTCATCTTTGCTGCAAACACTGTTGGTTTAAAGAATATAGTTGAGGTTTCAGGCAGACAGGAAATACAAAGAGAAATACATCCATTAAGAAGAGCAGTGAGATTAGACTGTGTTTTTAAACGTGTCTAAGGAATATTAGCTTCCTCTTCTCAGGAAATGAGATTGCACACATGCAGTAATACAAGGAAGGCATAATAATTTAAAATGGAAATAAAGCAGATCTGCATGAAGGGTTTTGGGCTGCTGTTTATTTAGGTTGCCCAAGCCACTGAGCCTGAAAACTGAGGAAAACATGCTGTGGTTGCTGTTATTTTTCACCAGCAGCCAGAGTTAAATAAGCTGCTAAYATGCAGGTTGCAAGTCTTTTGCCATTGCTTAAGAAAGATGATGATCATTCTTGATAAGCAGGAAAATGCATACATCAGTTTACTGCTGCTGAACTCACTGCTGCTTTCGAGTTCACTATTCAGGAGGAAGAGGGGAACGGATTAATTCACTGCTTAGTCTAATGATTTGAGTGCAATTTTATTTATTTCAGCAACAGCAGATTCCTCTTGATAATATTTCCTGCATCTTCCAAATAAACTGCTGAGCTGAGGTGCCAGTGTGCCATTTGGGAGCCCAGTTCCCTTCCTTCTCCCCTTTTGTTTGTGAGGAGACAGCCCTTTGCTGTCGAGCTTATCARATTACAACCTTTCCTCCTTGCCTGTGTCCTCTATTATTATTATGAGTTCTGAGATGTGGGAGTGTGCGGTCAGGAGGCCTGGCTGGCAGCAGATATGCTCCCCACTGGGATGATCCCCTGGCTCTCCGCCCAACCTCTGGGCTATATAACACATTGTACCTGCRTAATAAAGTTGGACCTGCACCATCAGCCTTRTCCCTGGAGTCTTCTCTCTGTCGCCACCCTCACCGGGGCACAGGAYGCACCACATAATGGCRCCCAAACAGGGACATCCCACAATGAGAGATGGACTGAGGGGTTAGACTGGAAGCTAGGTTTTGCTAGCCTGCCGGTGGSGAAGGGCATCAGGCTGTGGAGGGTAACGAGTGTAAGCTACGGGAGGGATGCMCCTTTGTGTCCGCTCAGAGAATCTGCTTTCTAAACTGGCCAGGCTTATCTGATGCTGTCAGTTGTTTGCACCCTAGCAGATGGATGTCTGCATGCTCAGCAACCAGTTGACTACAGTGGTCAATTTTTCCTCCTGCCTTAGAAAGTGGCAGTGCAGGGGTGTTTCACAGAAATTGTAATATAAATCTTCAGCAGGAAACATGTAGATGCTGCTGCTGTGACACGCTCAGGAGGGTAAGACCCCGAGTGAAGCTACAAAAATGTGACCAAAGGTGAGTTCCCTTCTGCCCTGCTGCAGTAACCCCAGCTAATTCTGAGAATGTGTTGGATCATTCAGAGCAAATGCATCTTGGGAATCRTTGCTGCGCAGCGAAGACAAGCATCAAGTCAAAGCACGCAGAGCCACACTAGTTCCAGCATCACTTTCTTRGAAAATGTTGCCATGTCCTCTGAATCAAAAGACCATTTTGAAGTGAAYCAAATGTGAGTGCGTTTCATGGTAGTTGAAGACACTGCAGAAAAAATTCAGCTCTTTGTAGGACCAGCTGAAAAATTGCGACGAGATGTTGTGAGAAAAAAAGAGAAAAAAAGAGCCTTCATATTTTCTGCCATACTTTCTCCTTGTTTTTTTGAAGGGATGAATTGAAAATGGTTGCTTTGGAATTAGGTAGAAATGAAACATTTTCATAATCGATGTTAATAGGAAGCATCATTTGTGACGAGATGGAATTATCCSACGTCCTGCCACAGCCTAGAATGGACAAAGTCAAAATTCAACAGCTTCAGAAGGCTGAGCAAGCTCAAACATCTGCGTGAAGAGTTTTGCTCTTCCCGACAGAGATGTTATTGGTCTATGGAAGAGGTAAGACAAATAAAATAGACATGATGGAACATATCAAAAGGGAGAGAGGTAGTAGATGTACACACTCTTCACAATAATAGACCATTAGGCCTGCTTACCTCAACTGACAAAGATATGTAATGTGTGAGAAGACTCTCGCTATCTGCTTACAATGRCTTGTAGGGATCCCAAGGTTGGTAAGGAGTTTCGCATTACCAACATGCCTCTTCCCTCTTGCGCCAAGCAGAAAGCACTCCAGAAATTCAATTTCCACCACCAATGTTAGTGCTTGGATTTCACCCTCTAGATGTTAGTACTTCCTGGCCTTTTCCACTGCTGTGTCACTTAGAAACTCCTTGAAGGTGACTGAAATGTTYGTTGCTCCTTGTGCCTCTCGTTACTTATCTTTTATCTCAATGCACTTTTCTAATGATAAAAAAGAAAACAAACACAACAAAAAGCAAAACTTGAAAACCCATCTGATTGTATCTGATTTTTATCAGCATAAATCTGTTTTACTTTGAAATATTTTGCTAAAATTACACAAATCCTAGGATCATAAGTCAATTCTGTTTAAATGAAATTTAATTCTGTTAATTCTGTTTAAATGAAATGAAAAATACTTCCCCTGAAAAATTTATTTTGGTTTCTGAAAAAAATTTGCCTTTAAATCACTTTAGCCARTCCTGAGTGAAGTGAACAGGGCAGAATTGTGTTTTTTGATTGTAGCAATATACAAAGTAATGTCTTACATTGCAATATATTTTATAACAAAACACCCCTTTTTTGGTAAGCAAACAGCAGAATAGTGTATGAGGACTTTGAAGAGTTATTACTACTTTATAGTAATCACTGGGACATAATGGTAAAGCTACTTTGTCCCTGTAGGGTGGCCAAAACAATGGATTTGGGGCTTTAGCAGTACTTGTTTTCATGTTGGTGTCTTCATGAACCAAATAGTTGAAGGTGATTTGATTTCTGTACAGTTATTTTGAAGAGACTGGGAGAGGAAAAATTGAACAATGTTAAAACATTCCCATTTTGACTCTGGAACATCTATTTTTGTTCTCTTAATGGCATCACCATTAAATTTAATTTAATGTATAAAAGCAAACTAAGTGATTTTACAGCACATAGTTTGGGTCATTCCAAAGCAATTTTCTTCACCAAAAACATGAGGTTTAAATTTGCATCCTAATTCAGTTTTGTAAATCTCAGAGCTTTTGATGAAACCAGATATTTGGGGCATCATTTTCTATGTCACTGGTGTAGCAGAAAGGAGCTCAGGTTGTCATCAACTTTTCTGCTATAGTATACTATACTACTATACTATACTATACTATACTATACTATACTATACTATACTATACTATACTATACTACTACTATAGTAATTGATATATAACCCTTTTGATTGCATCAGTTCTTGTTATCCCAGGTATTTAGTCTGTGTCTTTTAGTACATCATAAATATATAAGGAAGATTAGGTATGGTTTTCTTACTAACAAACACCTTATCTGTATCTTTGCAGTGTACTCTTAACTGCTTGGTATATATGAAGGAAAAACATGATTTTTCACAAACGCAAAGCACTGAGAATCACAAGCACAGTTTTTGGTGTCTCAGCGGTATTTTTCATCTTGYTTGCTAAGGTAGGTAATGGGTTTCACATACTTACACTGTCTGTGCATGTATAAGAAATTGAGGTGTTAAAGAGACTGTGMTCCTACAGGTTTTTGAGTATTAGTGGCTCTTAGATTTTCTTGGTGATGACTCGTCTAACCCTTGATTAGGTGTCAGGAAAGCATGCACAAGAGACATRTGAGGCTGTTTTTATTAGTTCCTATGATTCATTTTAACTATTAGTTTAAATCTCAAAAATACCCAGTGCATAGAGTGTACAGCTTATACCTACACATACTGGTGTATTTTACATATGCATATTGTTCACTGAAGTACTTCCAGAAATTAATTTTACTCCCTCTAGTATAAAGTATAACCCCAGCTCCACCTGGTGGTTCTGTGAATTAGCGAGACCAACTGCTGGAGAGTCTCTTACCTGTTACTTTCTCCTTTTTTTCCAGTGATAAAGTAGATATATCATCAGCTGCTCAGTGTGCTGAGTTCCCTCAAGGTCATTATGATGCCTTCAATGACAGATTCCTTTTAGTTCCTTTTATTTGGGATTATATAATTTATGCTTATAGACTTTACACTTTGTTTCCTCAATCTTGAGAATTAAGAAAACTACTTTAATTATACACACATATATATGTATTATATATGAAAGATAAATATATATACAATGTTGTGACTTTATTCTACCCCTGTTATTTCTTGAGAAGAGAAATTGGGACTTTATGAAAAAGGACAGATGCTGTGTTTGAGTCACACTATTTTCCTGAATTATAACTCTATATGACCTCTGAAAGAAAGCCATAAGCCAGCTGTAAAAACAGGAATGCTCATTGACTGTCTTGTGCAGCTAGTTCTTCATTAATACTGTCTTTTGCTAAAAGTCAAGTAGTAGAAATGGGTATATTCCAGCTTCACTGCTTTTTATCTACTTATTTTAGAATGGCATTGTGTATAGGATTTCTGTAATGAAAAGAGTTCATTATAGTCAAAAATTATTGTTATCTCAAGCCAGATATCAAAATAATTTTGTAATGAAGTTTTCCTCAAAAATTAGTGAGTTTTTTTTTATCATATTTGAAAAAGAAAAGGGCATTATTGTAATAAAATAATTTAAAAAAAGAAACTATTCTGCTCAGACATTGCAGGCTTGGCTCGTTTTATTAAAGGCATTTTCTATATGGAAACA